>WBOK01000331.1:0-72061 GCA_009289805.1 Alternaria gansuensis | reverse complement strand
TGGTCGTTACAGTAATTGATAAAATCCATAGTTAGGTGAGATCCATGGCCGTCAAGGAGGAGTAATCGGTATCCTAAATGAGCCTTTTGTCTAGTCTCTCTCTCAAAAACCTCCTTAAGCTAGGCTAGACCTATATTATTGTTGGTCTAGCTAGAAGGAGATGAGCTGACAAATACTGAGTGCTTTTTGTCATTAATATCCTTAGTTATGACGCGATTTGTGTAGGTGGTAGTTTGGTGGGGTGGCTCAAAACATGAACTGGCTCAAAACGCGCACGGACACGGTAGGGTAGCGACTCGCTTGTGTTGGCGACTCGCTTGTGAACCACGTTAATAATAATATAAACTATAATATATAGCCTTCTAACGCGTCTCATTATTGCTTATCTAGCCTTCTATTATTACTGCTAGTCTAAGACTCTATGTCATTTAACTAACTATCTTCCTTATTATTGCGTAATATAAACTCCTTAATCTTCTGCAACCACTTATCCTGCCTGCTACTAATTTAGTATAGCGGCCTCCTGTCCTCTATCTCCTTATTGTTGTTAGGCTTAGCTACAGGCAATTTATAGGTTCGCTAAATATACGTAATAATTTCTACCTACGCATTACTGTATTTAATTATAGTGTTCTTAGTCTACTGCGTATTAAACGGCTTTTTATTAGTTATATTACTAAACTCTCGTTAGCTAATGTATATTATAGCGGGCATACTGACTACACTCGCCTTAGACGTCTGCTATGCCTGCTATATTACTATACGTACTGCCTAACACACTTTAAATAATGCCTGCTCTGTATACGTAAGCTTTTTTACTATCTATAACAAACAATCGCGCTTTAACCCCTTTAAATGCCGTGCCTATTCTGTGAGGAGTTTGTAGGTAGGAGCAGTAGGATGAGTATACATAGTAGTATTGTAGTAAGACGAATCCTTAGAGGACTCAGGTGCACTGTACTTGCAGGTATATATACAGGTCCACACGTGACCTGAGGGCGGCCCGATGGGTCCCCGGGGGCTCTGCTCTATAGGCATACTCAAAAGAGTGTGACATATTCTGCTTAATTTAACTACTTACCAAAATTGTATCAGTTGGTGTCTGGCTTAATGGTGTTGTTCTTGCTCTTCTCTAACTCCTCTTACTGGGTACTGGCTTTGGTCAACAATGCCTGGATCGCCTGGCTCACGTCCGCGTCTGGATGGGTTGGTGCGTCCTCGACCTCTGCTGTGGCGGAGACCTCGAACAACCGCCCTAATCTGCTGGTGTTATGATACTTTTAGCATATGATACCAGCCTTCCACATAGGGGGTGTGTCTGCTAGTCCAACTTCGGCGGCCTTATGCTTGCTCTTCCAACCATGCTTCTGGCGGCCATGTTCTTGCATCCCTTTAACATGGCGACATATATGCCCACATTCCCTACACTGCAAGCCGTCACAGTAGATAGGTAAATGCGGCAATGGCGCGCATGCGGAGCTAGGGTAAACGATATTATCAGGATCCACCGCCCATAGCTGCAACGTGGGCTCCTGCTTAGCTGCGCTAACGATCTCCTGTCGCATCCTTGGAACTAGCTCTTGATGCTTCCTATCTAAATGGGTCGATAGCTAAGATCGAACGATACCCTGCTGGTGGCTCTTACATACAGCGATGCAATGTGCTGGTAGATGATCGAAAGTGGCGTTGAACTAGTCCATAACAGACAATCTACAATAAGTCGTTGTTTTTATACAATAGATTCCTAAATACTTCTATATACCTGCACCTGTGCTACATTCTCTCGTTGCGCAAAATCTTCCCTGTCGCGTTAGTGGCACGTAGATCCGCGCTTGTGACACCGTACTAAGTTATGTGACTTTAGTCCTGGGCCGGGACCTAAGTCACACTTGCACCTTCTTTACCTATGGGATTAATAGCATTAGCAAAAGAGTTAATGTCGGCTTCTTTAGTTCTCTACTTAGCTTCTAAAGAGGTAGACGGTGGTGCGCACCGCAGTCGCGACGCCACGCTTAGGGCTATTTAGTTATTGCGAGAGACGCTCCTAAGAGCGACGCTTAGCGAAGAACATTGGCAGAAGCTCGTCAGCGCAGCGTCGCAACTCGCCAACGATACAGAGGACGCGCCTTCATTAGCACAAAAGGTCGCCGTAGACGCCTTCCCCTCCTCCTCTCAAGAGCTTCGACGCCCCTCCAAGCGCAAGGCTGTGTGCGTTCTCAACCAAGCACCGAAGCGGAGTCACATGGAGCTAGACGCAATGGCTTCCGAGCCATTATTACCTAAGCAAGAGCCGTGCCCTGCCTTCCCTGCATCCTCTACTAGTACATCCTCTGCACAGTCTTCTGCATCCCCTCCCGTCTACATCACAACCATCACGAACAACAACCGCCGCGCAGAGCTAACTCGCAAGAAGAAACAAGAGGCAGCACCGAAGAAGAAAAGACAGAGCATTGGACTCTGGCAGCCACCCCAGACGGCTGAAGCCGCTGAATAAGCAGCCTACAACACCATCACGCCTGTCGACGAGCCACACATTGCCTAGATCCTCAAGCAGCCTGCTGGTAAGGACACTGACTTCTATATCCAGACCAACTCTCCGTACAAGATCGCAAGCAGCATGCTTGCCAAAGCGCGCGCTATAGGGGCTCCAGATACCTAGTTCAACGTGGTTAGCTTCCCGCAGTCGTGGAGGAAACGCGGCACACCTGTGCCATCACGCAACTAAGCTAAGACGGGCGCTGCGTCGAGCCAGATGGCACTGCAAAGCAGCTGTGTCAGCGACTGCGATCGCATGTTCCAACACGCCTGGCACACCAGCCACGACTGTGAACGGCGGTTGGCCTCTGTCATGATTGAGTACCGCTGGTCGATGGCTGTCTTAGGTCAGGCGTATGCGAACATGATCCTCCAGATAAAAGAAGACGACCAAGCGGCGAGCACTGCCCGGTCCCGCAATTGACGGGGTCAAGGAAAAGTAAAAGGACAAGCGATTAATAAGGTACTGCAGCTAGTCCAGCCAGACTCTAGGCTTAAGGATCAGAAGGCTTTTGTAAAGCGTCTGGCACGGGCAAAACGCTGGTTCCTGGCTACTCAAATGCTTGGCTGGGGTATCCTATGCCTAATGCCGACAGATCAGGTCTCGAACAACTAGGTGGAAAAGGAAGTGCATAGGGAAGAGTGGCCCCTCTGGCTACACCTAGTCAAGAGAGTGAATCCTGACGCTTGCAAGGCCAGCACTGCATTCAACAATTGGGTTGGCGCAGAAGGCATCTAAGGCGGCTTTATACAGGGCAAGGAGACACTTTCTATCAAGGCGGAGCGATCTGCTATAGTCAGCAAAGTGGACGAGGTAGCGGACAGTGCGGATGAAGACGACAGCGACGAGGAGAATAAGGAGGATGCTGCCTTATCTCCTCAGAGCGCTGCTCAACCTCTGCGTCAGCTCACCTTGCTCGAGTTGTTTCTGCCCCAGTAGGCCGGCGAACACTGCTTTTGGTCCACATCAGGCATCGTACAGTAATCGCAACAGTTATTCCCATCACCGCGTAGAGAACGAGATACGCAATCTCCAGTGCGCACGCCATCGTAGCCTTAGAAGCAGTTGCTTGTTGACTCACTTACACTCACAAACCCTCGTGGCCAATCTCAGCAGGCTCCTGCGTGTCGAAACAAACCACATGAGAAGCTCGAGTGATATCGCGCGTGTCACTTACCTTACTCATCACATGTTGCAAACGCGTAAATGCGCGATTGACCACAGACACGACACTGTATTCACATATCACCCGCCTCAATCGCAAATCATACAACGCTCAACAACAACTATACACTGTAGATCCGCAACTTCACCTAAGCGACATCTCTCACTTGCAAACTCAGTTCGCCTCGCCATACACAGTGCTCTAAGGCAATTTCACCACTCTTACCTTATCTTCTGCCTCTCTCACCGCAACAAACGCTGCCTTTCCTATCTCAACACCCGCTCGTCTTCTTTTAACCTCCAGCTTCGACACCTCCTTCTCCATTCCTCCTTCCACATCCATCCACTATCGCTCACATCTCCCACATCAACAACATCTCACTCCACACACTCACATCAATGTACGTCAAATTTGCAATACATCACGCTCTCTGCTGCTGTCAACTAACCCTTCTAAAGCTTCCCCGTCCAAGTCCGTCGCCATAGTCTACCTCAACACCCTCGCCAAGATCAACAGCGCCTTTGCGCACATGGTAGGCCGCTGCGACTATGCCAATGCCAGCCAACACCCCGATGGACAGACCGCGCTTTAGCTGGCCCACCTACAGCCCGGCGAAAGCATCCTCGAGCTCGGTGCTGGTAGCGGCCGCCTCATGGCCGAGGCAAAGCATAGAGTCGGCGCTGGCTTCTGTGTTGCGGTCGACGCCGTTCAAGGCTTCCTTGACATTGACATTCCGTGGGCGCTCACCAACAAAGGCCTCACTACCTACTCTACCGGTACTCCAGGTCAGCAGGTCCATCTGCTCCGCGCCAACATTACCGACGGCGCCCTCACCAACACCATCCGCGCGCTGCCTGGAGCGCTCCAGACATTCGACTGCATCATCGCGCTCCACGTCATGAATACTCTGCCTCCCCACCAGCGCCGCCAGACCCTCATCAACCTGCGTCGGCTACTCTCTCCCACCGGCCGCCTCATCGTCACCATGTCGGCCCGCTTCACCAACCTGCCGCCCTCTCCAGCAGAAGTCGACCTGCCTGTCCAGTTCCGAACCACTGGCCATACCGAAGCCCCAGGCTCGCAGCTCATCATAGCGGTCAAGGCCACTCCGCTCGTCCAAGTTCCTCGTGGTGGCCCTGGTCAGCCCCTCAAGTCTGTCAGCATAAGCCTGCAGATTGCGCCTAACCGGCTCTGGGCAATAGCTGTTGAGCAGGCGAATGCTGCTGCGATCGATGCTGGCTTCACGGTTAGCACCGTTCGCAACATCGGGAACGGCGAGGGCTTCGGTCTTCCTCCTGGTCGACACTCACCCCCGTAGACGGCTCTTAACAACATGAACGCCCCTCAGCTTAGCGCGGCCGTCTAGCATATCATACAGAACGGTACCTATTGCTGCACTGGCCGTATTCTTGATATGGCGCTGCGCCGCAGCTTCAAGCAATAGGATAAGGCGACCTATAATGCTCGCAACTTTGCTCTTGTGGAGACCCTGCAGGCTATGACTCTTCGCGATCAAGAGCGAGTTCAGGCTAACCATGCCTTCCTGCCAGCGAACGGCATTCTGTCGGAGTCGCTTGAGTTCGCCCAGGTCGGTGTCATGGTGGTCTTGCGCAAGCTCTAGGGCGAAAGGTGGAGATAGATTCACGTAAAGTGCAGAAGGAGGTGTTAGAATACTCCTACTCTTGTAAATAATATAATCTTACTTCTTTCTCTACTCTACTACGCTTACATTCTTATATCTACTTACTAAAAAGTTTGTAAGTATTAATATTATTATTCTACTAGTAGGGTACTAGTAACCTACCTCTATGCACAGTCCTACTTACCCTGAATGACGAACACCATAACTACAACACGTTTCATCTTATATCTCACGACATATAGACTGGAGCAACTTAAGATATGGCGTATTCAATGCGCGCGGATCTACTGCACCAGGTTGTAGATTTGCAGCGAATTTAATGCGAGTTCAGACCTTAATTCTGTTAGTAGCAGCGAATTCTAGAATAAAGCCTTATGAATTTAGGGTTTCTCGTGGAATAAAGGTCATTTAGGGCTTTATTCCTTCGCCCATTAAAGATAGACGCGTAAAGGCTTGCATCCTGAGTAGTTAGCATGCGTTATGCAGGAGATCTAAAAACCCCACACTCAAAATCATACACTTAAAATCACAGGCCTAACCAAGTGTGATTATGGTCGTATTACATAATGTATAGGTTCAACATTCGCACGTGACAGTGCGGGGCAACTGCTCGGCTAATCGTGTCCGTTGCACATTTAACCTAGGGTTTTCGCGTCTTCCACAGTCTGCGTTAAGGCCCAAAGTTGTTGGTGCCTAACATCCCCCCTAAAACACACATGGCTGTACGAACCTTCCACCACCTTCACAAGACCTTCAATCAAGTGGCACCACGTTCAGAGCGTACGCTCATACGAGACTGAACTCCGCATCCAAATTTGACCTTCAATAATCCGAAGCAGCCGACCACTACTTTGCACAAGCACTTGTACTACACACGCGTACGACCAGTGCTCTACTGAATCCACTTATCGGAATCTATCTTATATCAATGGTAAGGGTCTCCTACCACTCTTCTATCTCTTCTAATAGCTCTCAGGCCTTTGATCGCCAGCGAGACGTAAGACCACCCAATTACGACACCGATTTCACAAACGTTGAAGAAAACAAGGCTCAGGTAGTGGACGGTCGAGGCCAAGAAGTTGAGTGGGGGCAGAGTAGTGTCACTGTCATTGAGACTGATGACCAAGGAAAGACAACAACACACACATCGCTTCCTAATAATAAGGACAGAATATTAAGAGTTAAGGAAGGCTGGAAATTATATATTATAAAAGGAAAGTTTTGTAAGAGAGATTAATAAGTCTACGGCTTTGGGACAGTCGTCCAGAGCTTATTCAGAACAGACACACTTCCTAGATAGCTCATTAATACGTTAATCTTGCTTTTTGTCTTTAAGATGGTCATCTTCACACATTTTGTTTTACCTGCTCCTTCCGCTAATTCCCTTTGTCGTGTTGGACACGCCCTAATGGCTTCGTACACAGTAGATCCAAACACATTATATATATCCTTATCTAGAACTCCTACTAAGTCGTATTTAATTTAAACTGGTCCTATCACTTCATTTATAACAGGACGTATAATCTAGATCATTCCATCAGCATGGACAATACGATAGATGTCTGCAATCTGCTCTACTTCCACCTTGTACAATGCCCTCGCTAGCTCGTTAACACATTTCTCGGAAATTTCCAACGACATTTCGCTCTTACAGTCATCACCTAGCCATTGTAGGAGGCGCATTGTCACTGCTCTCTAGTTGTTATTAATCTCTGCAGTTCTAATTTTGTTAATTAGGTAAAGTCCAAAGGCTTCCTTTATTCCTTCTGGCGGTACACCTTTATACGTAACTATTCCCTGTCAACTCTGCAGTTAGGGCTGACACAAAGCATGATTATCTCCTAAAGTCGTGTCAAATGAAGGTTGTGCGACCGCGCCGTAACTTCCCCGTTTGTTGAGTTTCGAAACCAGTTCTTCGAGTATAGACTGTTTCGTAGAATCGATCCAAGACTGGGAGAATGCGATTGTGAACAGATGTCAATTACTAGCATCATGAACTTTGCTAAGGAAACGTTTGTATTTTGCAGCAGCGCAGGATAATTTTCTAGGACCCTTTGCTTTTCTACGAGCAGTTTGATATTTTGTTAGACTGTTCGATAGACGGGAATTTCTTGATGTCCTCTCAAAATAAGCCTAGGCTGCATCGGCATTCTAAAACCCATTTCGTACGTTTTTTGTTTTAGCTGCCATGTGTGATTTAGTGCGTGATTCAGCGTGTAGTTAAGCGTGTGGTTAAGCGTGTGGTTAAGCGTGTGGTTAAGCGTGTAGTTAAGCGTGTAGTTAAGCGTGTGGTTAAGCGTGTGGTTAAGCGTGTGGTTAAGCGTGTGGTTAAGCGTGTAGTTAAGCGTGTGGTTAAGCGTGTGGTTAAGCGTGTGGTTGAGCGTGTGGTTAAGCGTGTGGTTGAGCGTGTGGTTTTAAGCGTGTGGTTTTAAGCGTGTGGTTTTAAGCGTGTGGTTGACTACGTGCCACGTTGGCTGATACGAGCGTGCGATTGGATGAGCCAGGCACTGTTGTGGCGGAAGCTGCAAGTCGCTATCGTATTGGAATGCATATGCGTATGCATAGAAAGATCCATGTGGTGTGCCGCGTTCCTTCGCGGAGGCGGTTCACCGACCCATCTTTCTGGCCAGCGCTCAAATCGTACCGTGTCCGTGCGCGTGATGACCATGTTCGAGTGATGACCACCCCAACAACTCTGCTATCCTACACAAAACGCGTCATAACTCTACCAATATGGATCCAATTCAAGTAGCGATTGAAGAAATCGAATTGCGTGAAGATGGCGCATCTTTCTCGTATTCTAAAGTCGCAAAAAAGCATGGTGTTAACTGTCGTACGCTCGCTTAAAGACACTAGGGTGTCTGTGCGCGCAAGTTACCAGTTCGCGCAAATTACCACCCTACCAAAATTCCCATTGCAAAAGATGAGGCTGTACAACAACAACTAAAAGCTATTATTGCATAATTTTATTAATTAGCAGTAACTATAGGCAGGCAATTAATTTAAGCTACCTAAATTTACTAGGTACCTTAGTGGTGCGGCTAAGGCGGGTGGTTCAAGTTAGGATAGCTAGTTCCGCTACCTTAACTTGTACATAAGATAGTTTAACACTACTACTATGTTTTTAACGCTTTTTCTTTTAAAAAGTGCCTTTTAAGGCTTTATGCTTACCTTTTTAAAACAATTATAAAGCTTTTTTAAAGTTACAAGCTGCTTTTTAACGCTTTTTTTTTAGCTTACTTTTTAGCCTGCCCCTTTTTTTTACTTCTTTAAGCTTCTCTTTTTTAACATGCATCTCTTAATATAATTAAAGCTTATATAATTAAGCTTACTTTTTTAACTTAGAATTTTTAGCTATCTAGAGTTATAATTACTATTATTATTATTGCTGCTCTATCTTATTTTCTTTAGCTTAATAAATTCTCTTTAAAGACTAAAAAACAGCTCTTTTATAGTAGTCTTTAGGCCTATTAAGTTAAAGCGTGTAGTTCTTTTTTAGTATCTTTTTTCAACTTTTAAAGCGCCTTTTAAGCTTTTATTTTTAGCTTTAAGTAGACTATTTCAAACTAAGATGTAATAGAGAGTTTAACGCAGCTTTTTAAATTCTTTATTATTAAAACTCTTTACTTCTCTGCGTATAATAGACTTAATTTTAAGCTAATTTTTTTACTTAAGATAGAAGAAGAGCTTTTATTTAAACTAAAAGCCTCTGTCTAGAATTTTTAAAGTATGACTTCTAAATTTAGTTGTAATTTGCTAGTTACTTTAAAGAAGCTTATAATAGTTTGTTTTATTATAAAAAACTTACTTAGCCTTTTAAAAGAGCTTAAAGAAGTCTTCTTTTACTGGAAAGAGTAATTTATAGCTTAAATAAAAATAGTTTATTAACTGTTTTAAGTAAGCTAATGCTAAAAGCCTAAATATTTTAATGTTAAGCGGCTAAAGCCTATACGTTAAATGTAGTAGGTATACTGCAGCTAGAATCTTATAGTTATTATAATAATTGAAAAAATTTATAGTTATATAAAAAATAGCTATTAATAATAAGTAATTAGTACTTATTTTAAGCGTAGCGTATAGTCTTTTTTTTAAAAAATCTCCTTAAGCTAAGCTAGGCCTATATTAATATTACTTTAACTGAAATAAGTTAATGTAATAAAGACTAAATACTTATTTAAATTGATTACCTTTACTTAAGCTAATTTTAGAGCTCTAGCAGCTAACTAAAAAATAATAAATAGAAAAAGAAGAGTATTATCTAAATAAATACAAGCTAGAATTATAGTCTACTCTTAAGAGCTATTTAATAAGCTTATAATAACTTTTTTTTTAATATTATTATTTACTAAAAATTCTCTTTAATATGCTAAGTATACTAAGTAAAAAGCCCTTTTTATCTATATTAAAAATATAAAATAGCTATATATTATATTCTTTTATGTTATTATATAACAGCTTTAGGTATAACTTATACTTTGTTATTAAGTTAGCTTTATAGCAATTGGAGTTTATTAAAGTCTATTAGCAAGAGATAAGATAGGAAGAGTTTTTGTAAAGAAAGTAAGAAATTTAGCTTTCTAGAACCTTTCTACTAAGTAGAGATAACGTAATATTTTAAACTATTACTTTTAAAGGTAAAGTTTGCTTTTTAGTAAGCAATTTAATATATTGTATAAGCTCATTTTTGCGTTGTAAGTAGAGGGCAAGGTAGGCAAGCGCGCGCGGCTAAGTTTCGCCTTAATGTCTTTAAGCGAGCCTAACATAGCTAATACTGTACTTTCTTGTAACTTAGTAATAGCTAAAAGATGTGCCTAGTTTACGCAATATAATTTCTTCAATCGCTTCTTGAATTAGGTCCATATTAGTGGAGTTATCGCGCGTAGAAGGCAGGTGGTATTTTGGTGGGGTGGTAATTTGCGCGAACTAGTAACTTGCGCGCACAGACACCCTAGGGCAAAACCTAACCTAACAAGCTTGCTCATCTTTCCCTAGACCCACAACATAAGACGGAGCTTATATAATATATTAAAACGCTTACTAAGAGACGTATACTACCTACACAAGTTATAATACGCAACTTTGTGTCCTTATTAGTAGGTAGAGAGGTTTTAGAAAGCTAGGTTACTTGCTTTGTTAACAGGAATCCTACCTATCTTATCTCGCGCTAGCAGGCAGGAATAGATCACAATTGCCACAAAGCTAATTTAGAGGCTAAATATAGCTTTTACTTTAAGCTACTATATAAGAAGATAAAGGAATACAATATTGGGCCTTCTTAAATCTTTAATATAAATAAAAAAGGCTTTATAATTAGAGTACCTAGAAAGTTAAAAAAAGTATTTAATAAGAAAATATACAACTAAAAAAGAGTTAAAGCTGTAACTTAGAATAGCAATAGAGAGTAAGTAACTATCCTAGTGTTACGACCTGGCTACGAACCCAAGTCTCACAGAGAACTACTATGACTAACGAACTAAGAACTAGACGGCTGCCTGCTAGGCTACTGCAGCAGGAAGTCACGTGACTGATTACTACGCTAAGGACTATTGCTAGGAGCGTTTACGACTATTAGCGACTATTGCTAAGAGCGTTTACAACTATTAGCGACTATTACTAAAAGCGTTTACAACTATTAGCGGCTATTGCTAAAAGCGCTTACAACTATTAGTGACTATCACTTAGTACATAGTAATAGGTATTAAGCCCTTATAGCTTAGTGTGTTTATTTTTAAGTGCAATTTAAAGATTACCTAATTTTTAACCTTTCTGTGTTATTATATTATTCTACTAAACGTGCTAACACAACTTTTATCTATCGCACTTACTTATTTTAAAAGAACTAACATAAATTATTTATAGACAATTTTTATACTTTAAACACCCTTAAAATAAGTAACACTGCAATAAATACCTTTACTGACATCCTAACTACTAGAACAACTACGCAAGCTAACAAGTCTAACACCTACTATAGTAATTATAATAAGCTTAAGGAATAGCTACTTTAAGTTTATAAATACTTCTACATTAAAGAAACTAAGATTAACCACACTAATATAGTTTTATAGGCCTCTACGTTTCGATAAAGAGCTGCTAAAAAATTCGCTAATTTTTTTCTTTATTGATACATAGATATTACTCTTAATAATAATACTAACAAAGCACTTGTTAAAGACTAAAATAACTTTAAAATAAAAATAAAAAAAGTATTCTTACTCTTTAAGAACTTTATAGTAGTAGAATTAAGAATTGAAAAGTTACAGCAAACGCACTCTATAGCTAATTATACAATAGAGTTTTAGCAGTACTAGATAGTTATTAAATAAAACAACAGAACTTTAATATAAATATACTAATAAAGTCTTAAACTAGATGTATAAATAAAACTTATATAAAGCAGAGCTACTTTTAACACGCTTAATAAACTTATAGTTAAGGCTATTTAAGTAAACAATAATCTCTACAAGCTAAAGTTAGAAAAATAACTATTTATATATAAAAATTGTATACTGAAAAATATAGACGCTTAACTTTATTAAGTATTTTAACATTTATACCTTAACTAAAGTTATGTAAGATAATCTGTGTTAGTTCTCTTAGAATAAGTAAGTGCGATAGACAAGGGTTGTACTAGCACAATTAGTAGATTAATGTAAATAGTATAGGGTTGTGTTAGCACGTTTAGTAGAACAATATAATTATACCAAAGGGTTAAGAATTAGGTAATTCTTAGATTACACTTAAAGTTAAACTCACTAAGCTATAAAAGCTTAATGCCTACAACTATATACTAAGAGAGTGTCTTACTATCTTACAGAATCTTATGCTATCCTATAGAATCCTATGCTGTCCTATGCGTAGGACGTGTAGGGTTTTGTAGTATATTGTAGAACACATGTAACTTATTCTATAAAAGATTTCTACTAAGGCCTGTAGGATCACGTGCCTAGTGCAGGGTAGTATTATTTATTAGCATATAAAGACTTGTTCTTTGTTTAAGTAGTTTAAGATTTTTTCTTGCCTCTATCTTTTATACATAGTCTATACTTTCTCTCTTCTTAGGTTCATAACACTATCCTCCTTTTCTACGTTTTTATTTTTATAAACTAGCTTAATAATTTCCTGTAGTACTACTTATTATTACGCACTTAGTAATTATATAAATATTATTAGTTAACTTGCTATAGTTGTCTATTAATATTATATTAAGAAAAGTCTGCCGTGTTAAATATCTTTATTAAGGAAGGCGTATAAGAATTATTAGAAAAATAAAGTTAAAAAGTATATTCTAGCAGAAGTACTATTGCTAAATTATTTACAGCTAGACTAAAAGTTAGCCTAATTAAAGTAGTAGAAGTTTATAGCTAATATAGTAAAGTTAGTTATACTTAAAGCGTTATTAGCAGCGTGTGTAAAGAAAAATTATTTTTAAAAATAGTATAAAGTGCTAGTGCGTTGTAAGTAATAGTTAATAAATAAGTTAAGAAAATTTGTTAAAAAAATTAAACTCTTAAAAGCTGTAGAGAATATTAACTGTAAGGTTAGTATTTTAGAAAGTAGCCTAATGCCTAGCATACTGTTGTTAAATTAGAGCGCGTTCTCTTTTACTTATTTAGAAGGTAATCCTACTTTTAATAACTTTTTAGGTAAGTTGCATAGTACTATATAAGTAGTTAATAACAATTTATCAAGTTTATATCTAGTTTTTATATATTCTTACTATTTAAGTATTTTAACTATTTAACTAGGTATTCTTTGCTGTTGTCCTCTGCTTAGTGTGTAAAAATATCTTTAACTTTAAAAATATTGTTTTTTTTATTTTAAAGTAAAAAGTTTTTTGTAATAGCGTTTCTAGGTCTGCTAGTTTTAACATATTAATATAGAATTTTAAGTAGATTTTTGTATTAAGTAAAAGGTTAAGTGTATATATAACTAGTTTCTTTTAATCTAGAATTAAAAATAGTCTAACTTTAACATTATTAAGTTTTTTATTAGGTTATTTAGTGCAAAAATTCTTTATAAGCAAATATACTTTACCCCTCTTTTTTAGCTAAAGTACTATTTTTTGTTTTTAGTTAATATATAAAATACTTTAGCGTTAAGCCTTCTTCAGTATTATTTTAAGTAACTTATATACTGTTTTTGGCTTATTAGCTGTTGCAATAGCTCCTTCTATTTTTTAGCTTAGAAGTATTTATGTAAAGATATTTAGGTGTGTTTATAGTTTGCGTAAAATAGTATTTATTTTATAAATTTTAAAATCTTGTTGTTGTATACTATTTATACTATAGGTAGTAGCAATACTTAATTGTTTTACTGTTAATAAATATATATTTTAAGGTAGGCTTTTATTATATAATTTATTTACTTAGTCTGTTTGTTTATCTATAAATAATAAGCTGTTAATAGCTTTTGTTTTATTTTAATTGCGGCTAATAGTGTTGTCTAAAAGTTAGAAGTAAGAAGCTTATCTTTATTACTAATAATTAAATATTGTATGCTATAGTGTTTAATAATTTATTTTTAATAATATGTGCCACCTATACTACTATAAAATCTTTTTTAAAAGTAATATACTTTACTTTTCTTATAAATTAATTAACCACTATAAAAACTGTGTTATATAATACTTTAGTAATAGAGTCTCTTAAGACTAGTAGGCCTGTAACAAAGTCTATAGAGATGTTTAACTATAGTACGTTAGGTAGTTCTATTACTTACATTTCTTTGTAAGGTGCGTAGGTACTGTGCTTATTCTTTTAATAGTCTACCTATTTAGTAATAAATAAAGTAACTTTTATTTTTATTTTTAGGACTAGTAATTTCTTTTAATAAGTTTTCTAGTTTAAGTAATACTTAAGTAACTATATACAAGGTTTTTATAGTGTTATTTAATAATTACTTTTTATAATTATTTTAATATGTTAAGTGTAGTTTGTAAAACTGCGTTTAGCGCTTTTGCTAGTTCTGGTAATCTATCTTTATTAATTTTAAGTATTATAGTGTTAATAATTTTCTTTATTTCTGCAATATTATATTATTAGTTAAAAGTATTTACTTTACTATTATCTTTTCTAGGTGCGTATACAATCTTAAGTTTATATTATTTAAGTAGTTTTAACTATCTTACTTATTGTTAGTTAAGTACTTTAGTAGTTGTAAAGTTAACTAAGTTCTTATAATTTATAAATATTGTAAGTTCTAAGCAGCTTTCTACGTATACTTTTTAATACTATAAGCATGTAATAATAGCTAATAGCTTTTTGTTATAAACGTTATATTGTTCTTCTAGTCTAGAGAATTTCTGTAAATAGTACGTAATAAGGTGCTATTTACTTTTATGTAGTTAACTAGCACAGCCTCTTAGTGTAAGGTCTAATATATTAGTTTTAAAGTGTAATAGTTGTCCTACTTAAGATATACAAAAGCATAGTAGTTCTATGCTTGCTTTTTTAAGCATCTAAAAAGCGTTTTTTACTTCTTTGCTTTACTTAAAAGGTATTTCTTTTCTTATAAGTCTTATTAATAGAATAGTAATCTTAAAGTAGTTTTTAATAAACTATTAATTAAAGTTTAAAACTTTTAGAAACAATTATATTCTTTTTACTATTATTAGTTACAGCTATTTCTTAACTACCTGTATTTTTTCTTTACTTATTTATACTTTTATGCTCCTACTATGTATTTAAAAAAAGTAACTTTATTTTTATAAAATTTACATTTCTTTTGTTTAAGTTAAAGGTTAAACTAGTCTAGGCACTTTAGTACTATATAGATGTATTCTACATAATCCTTTAGGTTCTTAAAGTAAATAAGAATATTATCTAAGTATACTATAACAAAAATGTCTAAATATACTTTTAATATATTATTAATAAGTTCTTAAAATATTGCTAGGGTGTTTATAAGCTTAAATAGTATAAGAGTATATTTATAGTGTATGTATTATATTTAGAACACTATTTTTTATTCTTTTATTTTTTTTATTTTAATAAAGTAGTATTTATTTTAGAAGTTGAATACTGTAAAAACTTTAGCGCAAGATAATTAATTTTTAAGCTTTATAATATTTAGTAATAGGTATTAATTCTTTACTATACATTTTTTAAGTTTTTAGTAGTAAACGCACATCTTTAGTAGCCTGTTCTTTTTTAGTATAAAAAGTATAAGAAATCTTGCTAGTAATATTAAAGATCTAATATATTCTTTCTTTAAATTCTTACTTAGCTTAGTTCTTAGTTCTTTAAGTTCTATTTTTAATAATTAATAAATTAGCCTAGAAGGTAGAGTCTTCTCTTTTTTTAGAACAATTTTATAGTTCTAGAGTTAGTGTTTTAGTAAGGCTTTACTATCTACTACTTTTATAAAGAGGTGCTAAAATTTTTAATACTTTTTTAAAACATTTAAAGTTATGTATTGCTTTAAAACTCTAACTTTGTAACCTAAAAATGCCCTACTAGTATTTATTAAGTTAAACTCTTATGTTGTAAAGCTATTTTTAGTTAAGGTTTACTGTCCCTTAGTAATATTATAAATTTTTCTTTTATTTACTATTATAGTTGTTAAATGCACAGGCTAACTTATAGTTGCGTCTAATCTATAGTACTTAAATAAAAACTTCTTTAACTTTTAGTTAATTTACAAGTTATATTTTTATAACTAAGAAATTTTTAATATAATATTATAAGTAGCTAGTCTAAACACGTCTAGGTTTAATTCTTTCTTATGTTCTTAAATGCTAAACGTTACCTTGTTAACTTTATGCGTAATAGTTGTCTTACCTAGCATAGGCTAAGTATTTGCTATATATAGTAAGTAGAGTTCTTATTTTTTTAGTATTTATAGGCCTACTACTTACACTGCTTATGGGGAAACAAAGTTAGCTTAGGAGCTAGAATCTACTAATACTATTATTTAATGTCTGTTACGCTTTACTAGTAGCTTAAAGAGGCTTAAGAAGTTAATTATGTTTATTACTTTAGTAGTTCTAAGTGTTTAAGGCGTTTATTTAAAAAAAACTATATGCTAAATTTAGAAAATTTCTTAGTAACTATGTATAGTTTATATTAAATATTAAGGTACGTGTGCTATAAAGACTAGTTGCACTTCTATGCATAGGTTCTATTTTTTTAATTCTTCTACTATGTTATATGCATCTATAAGGTCTCTTCTAGATTATTATATTTATACAAGTATAGGCTATGTTGTTTATTCTATATTTATACTACGCATTTATTATTTAGGTAGTTATACTATAAGTACTTGCATTAAAGTATTCTTTTTAGTTTTCTTGAAAACTATTTTAATTTATACTTATTTAAGTAGTATATAGTGCAACTGTTGTATATATATATAGTCTATAAGTACTTTACGTGTTCTAGGTTACGCAAATCTATCTAATAGTATAAGCTATTATAGCTAACTTTTTATACTTTTTGCTTTTAGCGTGTTGTCTAGAGTTTTTTTGTAAGTCTTCTTTTTTTTTTAGTCTAAGAGCTAATGCGTTAGTTTATTCTAAGATGCCTTAGCATTTTAAGTCTATTTCTATATAAAATTATTATATAAGTTTTTGTTAATAGTTACTGCTAGAATAATCTCTTTCTTTTGTAGTTTTTTTAGTAAGTTAGTATACTAGTAGTATTCTATTGATATTTTTTTATTTATTTTTTAAGGTATCAAAGATAGTGGTTGTTGTTGTAGTTAAAATGGTCAAAAAAAGATTATATGTAGTTAACAAAATTTAAATAGTAAGTAGATAAGGTCTACGCGCTAAGCGCTTAGAGTAGAAAAGCTTAAACTACTAAGCAAAATTAAGGTTAAAAAATTTGCTAAAAGTACTAAAAAACAATACTAATTAAAACGTGTTTAACAGCGATTGCTAGCCTATAGCTAGCAACAAGATTGCAATAGAGGTAGAGGAGGTAAAGAAAGGTAAAGACACGTACGTTACTGCAGCAGGAGCCTACAATACTTTATAAAAGCTCTCTACCTACTACTTCTTACCTTTAGGATTTCCTACACTATATAGTACTATATATAAATAACTTGCATATAAATAATATAATGCTTAGACTATTTTTCTTAATACAAAGACTAATAGCTTATATTAAGTAAAGTTAGACTTTACTAAGTTACTATATAAAAAGCTATAGTAGTAGATTACAAAGCTTAGGTTTACTTTTATTAAGCAGCCTCTCTAGTTAGTTAAAGAGGAGCTATTAGTAGTAGCTTTTATAGTAATTAGGTAAACGCAAAAGTTAAATTCTGTTATTTATTAACACTTTATTAATGCGTTTAGTATTATAAATGTTAAGGTTATAATAAAGGTTGTAAAAAGCTTATTTAGCAGCAAGTCTATTAAATACGTTGCGTATATTAATAGTCTAGGTGTAGTAATAGTATGTTATCTTACTAATTTCCTCCTGCGCAAATATAACTTTAGTAGAGAAACTTTATAGTAGCTTTATAAAAAGCAAGAGCGTGTTAAAATAGCTATTAAGTAGCTAGAATAAACTAATAAGTAAAAAGATTTTGTAAGTTACCTCTAAAAATAAGAGAGCTATACTTAGATAGTAACGCTGTTATTGTATGTTTACATCTAAGTATAGGCGCATGCTAGAAACGCCGCAACTACAACACTGCTAGAATAGCAACAAAGACAACTGAAGTTGCAGTTAGCAGTAAATAGTTATTAGTTAAGATAGTTAGTTAGAAGGATATCGCGCATCTTTGTTTCTGTCTAAACATGCGACACACTAATTGCGTGCTGGTAATGCTATTGTTAGCAATAAATCTTTTTTTACCAAAAAGGTGTCTACAAAATGTGTAGTCACATCAAAAGGTTGTCTTAAAAGGCCAAAGCCAAATATTTTTTTATAAGGTTTTATAAAGACATCCTTAGTTTATCTAAGCTGCCTTAGTAGAACGTTAATTTTCTTAGCTAGGTTGATTAAGCATTATATTTCTAAAGGTAGTAAAACTTATATATTAATATCTTGCTTGTCTAGTATAGTATAGTACTTTTATATAGCTAGTAGTAAATTTTCTTAGTTCATTAGCTCTTCTTATGTAACTATTGTAGAAGGCTAGTAGGTTTTTTAAAACCTAGCTATTTTTTTATACTTAGTTTAGTTAGCTAGAGTTACTTTTATGTTCTTGTTAAGCATTATTTTAGAGATATTGTTGTCTAAGGCTTCCTCTAAAGTAATTATAAAAAAGTTATCTAGACTATTAATGTTTGCCTAGTCCTGTCCTTAGACTGTAATAGTAAGTTAAGTAATAATATTCTATTCTTCCTCTAGATTATTGCTTAGTACTATATAGTAAAGAATATTTGACTATTACATTACTTTGCTTTAGCTCTAGCAGTCCTGCTTTATATAACTTTCTTTATCATGTATATAGTAAGTAATTCTTTTTTACTACTCTTATTATTTTAAAACTTATTCTTTCTAAGTCCTTTGTTAAGGTTGTTAAGGTGTATAGGCTTATAGCTGTTGGTTACATAATGTTCTAAAATTCTAAAAGTGTAGTTTTGCTGTTGTCCTTAGTTAGAGTATAAGCGTTAGAATGTTTAATAAAGTTAAGCGTCTATATTCTTAGGTATATAATTTTCTTATATAAATAGTTGTTTTTCTAAGTTTAGCTTATAAAGATTATTATCTACTTAAATAGCTTTAGCTACAAGTTTATTAAGCGTATTAAGAGTAGTGTAACGGCACAGGCAAGACTTACAGATTAGTATCAGCAGAAGGGATCACGGCAAGGCATATGGGAGTGCGTTGTGATCCACAAATAAGCCTTGATTTAAATAAGATACTTATAGGCCTTGTACGAAAGGATATTAAAAATCTACAGAGCGACTATAGGTCCTAAGCTATCTTTATACCTGCGCTCTGGACTAGAACTAGGGTAGGTGTGATACAGGTAAGACTCTAAGATAACAGTAAGGGTAATAGAGTTGTAACGTGTTTGTTACACTACCCCCCCTTCTAGTAGTTAGCTAGTCCTATAGCTGTGTATATTCTTTAATATATTTATTGTTTATTTATTGTTAACTTTATAACGTCTTTGTTGTTGTTGTAGACTTCTAATAAGCAGTTACTGCAACTACAACTTAGAGCTGTGTTAGACTAGCCTTAAGTGTTTACTATTTTAATGTTATAACAACACGTTGTATCTGATTTTTCTACCTCTCTAAAACACTACACACACACACACATACACACACACACATATATATATATATATACACACACTATGCCGCTGCGCTACCTCTTAGGGGCTTTACTAGAGGCGTATTACTTTATATGCCTATAGTTAGTTCGCGCCTTTATGCAGGGCGTTTTTAGAGTTAAATATTAGTTTAACTTTAAGATGTTTAAAAAATGTGCTTATTGCGTATAGTAAAAAGAGAAGTGCTTTCTTATAAGTTTAATATGTCTTGCTACTTTAAACTTACAATAAACTTAGATAGGTGCTAAAGTACGTTAAGGAGGAGTTTCTTAAACTCTTTACTACTATAAACCTCCTTGCTGCTATAGAGTATAAGGAGGATCTAGTAGAGGACTATCTTCCTGCTAAAGAGTAGGTGCAGGCGGCAGCTTTTATTCTAGCTAGGAAGGTCTAGGTAATAAGGAGCTAGGAGAAGGAGCTGTTTGTAGCTTTAATCCTAGTTTTAACTTACTAAGTCCTTCTAGAGATTTAGAATGCTATCTATTTACTAGATAGCTAAGTTACCTTTTTAGAGGCCTTTGCTCGCTAGAGTAGAACTAGTAGTAGTAGTCTAGTTGCTCCGCTAAGGGAGGAGGACAATAAGCAGCGCCTCTAGAGGGAGGCAGGGGAGGAGGAGGAGAGCAGTAGGCTTTTCTCTAGCTCCTTCTCTTTTTATAAGGAGGAAGAGCAATCTTCCCTAGATCTTTAAGTAAAGGTAGAGGGTAAAAAAAGAAGGTTAGGAGTAGTTTAGGGGTAGACTAGCTATTTTACTAAATACTTATTAAAAAATTTCTTTTTCTTTTCTTTATATATTGTTGTCTTATAGTAAAGTTATATTCTCTTTTTTTTATTTTTAGACTATAATCTACTTTGCTAAAGACTTTAAAAAACTTAAACGTGTAAAGTTTCTTTTATAAAAAGCTTTAAGTTTATAAAGAGCTTTTATAAGATTTAAAGCTAAGTACTAAGTTAAGTCTAAGTTATGTTTAACCTAGCTAACACAGTATTTTAACTTTAAGTAATATGCTTTGCTAGCAAAAATCTTATTAACTTCTTATTTTTTTACGCTTTAAATTAAAGTAAAAGCTAGCCTTAAAGCTCTTTATTTAAGAAGTAAGTTCTAAAAATCTTTGCATAATAGTTTTAGTACAAAAGTATTATAAATTTAAGACCCTTCTAGTAACTTAAGGTAGTATAAATAACTAACTTTTTTAAAAACTTTAAAAAGTGTTTTTAATTTAGCTAATAATTTCTAGCTTAGGTAATTAGTTGCAAGGTTCTTTATATCTAAAAAGACCTTATCTCTAACGTCCTAATTAATTTAGTAGTAGTAATAGTTTACTATAGTTTATATCTAATTTTAAGCTTTCTTTAAGAAGGTTTATGCTATTTCTTAAGCATTATATATTTAGGTAGCTAAGGCTAATACGTCCTTATAGTTTATTTTGTTAGTTAGAGTAAGAGTGTTAGCTAGCTACTTCTAGTTCTAGCTCTGTCTAGAATTAAATCTATAAAGAATCTAATACAGAGGTATACCTAAGGCAGAATAAAGTAAAGAAATTTATGCTCTATTAATTAGAGGTAGTAGTCTACTCTAGTTATCTTAGTAGTAAAATATAAATAGCTAAAGCCTTTAGTTAATATATTTGTTTATTATCTTTATCTAACTGTTAGTCTCTTTATAGTAAGATATTAATAGTTTAACTTTAACGCCTAGAATTTAATAGAACTTAGACTAAATGCTAGATATAAACTAAAGTCTTTAGTTAAAAATTATAGTGTTAAGTATATAGCTAAATTAGTACACTTATTAAATAAATAATTTAGCTATACTTCTTACGTTAAATATTTTATAACATAAGATAGAGATACCTTATTTAAATAAACAATTAATTATAACTATAATTTAATTATAACTAGCCTTATTTAGTAAAAATTCCTTAAAGTTAATACACAAGTGTTGTATTAGATAATTAGAGATTAGTAAAAGGTAAATTATTTTAAGGATTTAAGTCTGTCTTAGATATGCCTTATAATAGGCTACACAGTTCTGCATATACCTTTTATAAGTAGCCTTTATACCTTTCTAGTAATATTTTAAGGCAATTAACTAATAAGTTTTAATAGCGCTAAAGTAAGTAGAGAAAACTTAGTTGTATACCTTTTAAATTATTTAGGTATAGAGTGTAAAGTTAGGTAGTATATAAAGGTAGTTTAAGTATAAAAGTAATTTATTTTTAATTTAGTACTTATTTAGCAATAAGTTATACTTTTTTTAAAAGCAGTGTAATTTGTTTACAAAATAAATTTAATTAATTTTAGTAAATTTAGAGTTATAGGCTCTAAGGTAGCTTTAACTACGCGTAGAAATAAAATTTAAGCGTAGAGTTAAGTAATAAAAGTAAAAGTAAAGTTAGAGTTAATTTAGTTATCTAGTTAGTATAGTCTAAGTAAAACCTGTAAATAATTATTAGTTATAGTAAACTTTAAGTTTTTTATATTCTGCTTACGCTGCAAAAAGATATCTGCGTAGGCGTTTTCTTTCTTAGAAGTATATTAGATGTAGAAGAAAAATAAGGCAAGTTCTTTAGCCTAACATACTTGCCTAGCGTTTAAGACCTTTGTAGATATAAAGTACTTAAGTAAATAATAGTCTAAATACATGTTAATTCTAGAGTAGGCTAATACTAATTTAGCTTGCTACTTACTAAACGCTGTAATAATAGCAAAAAGTTCCTTATTATAAATCTCTTAATTTAGTTTAGACCTAGATAAGACCTTACTAAAGAATACTACTAGACTTTATTTTTTATTTAGTTGTTTCTAAGAAAGTACGCCTATAACAATACTATCTAATATATTAGTCTCTACCTTGGTATTATATTTAGAGTAATAATAGTATAAAGTAGAAATTTCTAGTAATATAGCTTTTAACTTTCTAAAGGCCTTTTTATAATTTAAATTTTATATAAATAGCTTTAAAGAGCTTTAGAGTATAAGAAGTAGTTTAGTAATTTATAAGTATTCTAGTATAAATTGCTAGTAGAACCTTGTAAACCTAAGGAAAAATCTTACACCTATAATAGTAGTAGGTTATGCCTTGTTATTAAGAGGTTCTACTTTGTTAGGATCTACCTCTAGCCCTTAGTTTATTAAGATATAGCCTAAGTACTTTATTCTTATAACATAGAATTTACTCTTTTTAATGTTAACTTAGAGGCCTACTTACTGTAGTCTTTTTAGTACTTTTTGTACGTAGAGAACATGTTTTGCCTCTAATTTAGAATAGATAAGGATGTTGTCTAAGTAAACTATATAGAAGTTATTAAGATACTTAATTAGTACATTGTTTATGTAACGTTAATAGGTAGCAAAGCTGTTGTATAATTTAAATAGCAATACTTTAGACTTATACGTTCTGTATTAGGTTTAAAAAGTAGTGTACTTTTTAGAATCTAGGTCTATTCTAATCTTGTTAAAAGCCGCGCGTATATCTAACTTAGTAAAGAACTAGGCTCTATACGTGTAAGCTAATAGCTTATTAATATTTAGGATTAGATATAAGTCTTTTTAAGTAATTGCGTTAAGTTTATAATAATTAACACAAATTTAAATGTCTCTGTTAGGCTTTTAAACATAAAGAATAAAGGAAGTAAAAAGGTATTTGCTAGAATTAATGTGTTTTTTTTTAAAGTTATCTATTACAAACATCTTAGTAGCTTTAAGTTTTTAGTGCTTTACTTATATAAAAAGCTAAACTAATTTAAAAGTAGTTTAGTAAGGACAATTTTATAGTTGTATAGGCAATGTTTAGGTAGTTAGTCTACTATAGTTTTACTAAACACGTTTTAGTACAAATTGTAAATAGATAGAAGTTAGTTCTAAATTAGTTTAGCGTTGTTAAGATTATTAGTTTTTATATATTCTTTTAATATACAATTAATTTTATAAATACTTATTATAAAGAGCTTGTTCTCTTTCTGTTTTATTAAATAGTAGAAGGCGTTAGCTAAAATAATAGCAATGTAGGGGGTAAGGTCTAATTAGATAGGATTTAGTTTAAGATTAGCGTCTTAAGAAGTAAATTAAGCTTTTAAAAGCTAAAAAAGGCTGTATATTCTTTACATTAAATCTGTTGTAGAGCTTTGCCTTCTTTAGTATTTGTTCTTCTTCTAAAGCGCGTTTCTACGCTAGATATCCTCCTTAGCAACCTTATTATTAGTAGGTTCCTTTAACTTTATAAGAATAGAGGGGGCAGAATTGTACGTAGCGGGATATCTTGCGGGCTACACAATTTAGTTCTAAACTGTGTCTAGTAATAGGTTAAATTGCTAAAGCTATTTAATTTTAATAATACAATCTTGTGTACTTAAGTCTATAATAACAAAAGAATAGTTAAGAATCTTTCTACTATTAATTTAGATGTAAAAATAGATATATTTATCTACTTTAGTCTAGATCTAGTCCTAGAATTCTTTTATAGAGACCTTAAAGGGCAGTCTTTAAATAGGAACTTAAAGTAATTAGGCAAGAGTGTAAGCAATAAGAGAATTTAAAAACATAAACTTTTAGGCTTTAGTATTAATTAACAATTGCAACTAGATACTGTACCCCTTTAAATAAAGAATAGTAGAAACTTAGAAATACTTTTTTTTAAATAAGTTTAATAGATTAATATTAGTAAGATTATACTTGTGCAGGCCTAGGCTAAAGCGTTATCTTAGGCGTTTTTGTTTTTCTTTTGTTTATAGTTTAAGTAATGTTCTATAGCTTCTAAGTATTCTTTCTATTTAATCTTAATATCTTTTACTTAAAAGGTAGTACAATTACTTATAAAGTAACTAGGCTTCTTGCACTTAAAATAAGTATTTAGTAGAGGCTTGTTATTAGGGGCTAAAGTTTTAGACAAGAATTTAGGAGTGCTTAAAGTAGCGTAAGCAGGCATTTGTTACGACCTGGCTACGAACCCAAGTCTCACACAGAACTACCACGACCAACGAACTAAGAACTAGACGGCTGCCTGCTAGGCTACTGTAGCAGGAAGTCACGTGACCGATCACTACGCTAAGGACTATCGCTAGAAGCGTTTACGACTATTAGCGACTATCGCTAGGAGCGTTTACAACTATTAGCAACTATCGCTAGAAGCGTTTACGGCTATTAGCGACTATCGCTAGAAGTGTTTACAACTATTAGCAACTATTGCTTAGTATATAGTAATAAGTATTAAGCCCTTATAGCTTAGTGTGTTTAACTTTAAGTGCAATCTAAAAATTACCTAATTCTTAACCTCTTTGTGTTATTTACATTGTTTTACTAAACGTGCTAATATAACTACCTGTGCTATTACATTAATTTACTAATTATGCTAGTACAACCTTGTCTATTACACTTACTTATTCTAAGAGAACTAACATTGATTATCTATAAATAATTTTTACACTTTAAACACTCTTAAAATAAGTAATACTGCTATAGACACCTCTACTAATTCCTGAACTACAAGAATAACTACGCATGCTAACAAGCCTAAAACCTACTATAGTAACTGCAACAAGCTTAAAGTATAGCTATTCTAAGTTAATAGATACTTCTATATTAAAGAAACTAAGATTAACAATAATAATATAGTTGTATAAGCCTTTACGTTCTTACAAAGAGCTACTAAAAAATAAGCTAATTTTATTTTTTGTTAATACATAAATATAACTGTTAACAATAATACTAATAAAGTACTTATTAAAGACTAAGATAATTTTAAGACAGAAATAAGAAAGATATTCTTACCTTTTCAGGAATCTATAGTAGTAAAATAAAAGATTTAAAAGTTATAACAAACTTGCTTTATAGCTAACTATACAATAGGGTTATAGCAGTACTAAATAGTTATTAAATAAAATAATAACGCTTTAATATAAATGTACTAACAAGGTCTTAAACTAGCTATACATATAAAACTTATATAAAGCAGAGCTACTCTTAATATGCTTAACAAACTTATAGCTAAAGCTATTTAAGTAGATAACAACCTCTATAAGCTTAAATTAGAAGAACAACTATTCTTATAAGAAAATTGTATACTTAAGAATATAGATACTTAACTACGTTAAACTTATTAATGCCTGTACCTTAACTAAAGTTAATAACAAAATTTTACTTCTAGGACTTTAAAATACTATACAACTAATAGCTATAAGCTTATATATTTTAATAACCTTAATAAAGGTCTAAAGAAGAATAAACTTTAGCACAATAAAAATAGCAAGAAAAAGATTACTTGCTATATATATAGCAAAGAAGGTTATATAAAGCAGGACTACTAAAGCTAAAGCAAAGTAATATAATAGTTAAATGTCCTTTACTACGCAGTACTCTATAACAATCTAAAGAAAGAATAGAACGTTATTACTAGGCCTATTATTACAGTTTAAGAGAAGAACTAGGCAAATATTAATAGTCTAAATAACTTTTTTATAATTACTTTAGAGAAAGCCTTAGACGACAATATCTCTAAAATAATGCTTAACAAAAAAATAGAAGCAACTTTAGTTAACTAAACTAAGTATAGGAAGATAGCTAGGTTTTAAGAAACCTACTAGCCCTCTACACTAGTAGCAAAGGAAGTACTAACAGCCTAAGACTAAAAAATTTTACTACTAGCTGTATAGAAATACTCTACTACGCTAGACAAGCAAAATATTAACACATAAGTACTACTACTTTTAGAAACATAATACTTAAACAACTTAGCTAAAAAGATTAATATTCTGCTAAGGTAGCTTAAATAACTTAAGGATATTTTTACAAAACTCTGCAGAAAAACATTAATTAAATACTACTAGTATGCTAATTTACTAAAGAAACTATAAAAAAAAGAATTATTCTAGTAGTAATTATTAACAAAGTTCTATACAATAACTTTGTATAAAAATAGACTTAAGATACTAAAGCATTCTAGAATAAACTAACACATTAACTCTTAGACAAAGAGAGGAGGAAAATTTATAAAAAACTTTAGGCAACACGCTAAAAGCATAAAGTATAAGAAGATAGCTATAATAGCATGTACTATTAGAGAGATCTGCGTAACCTAGAACATGCTAAGTACTTATAAATAGCATACATACACAACAGCTACACTATACATTATTTAAACAAGTACAAATTAAAATAGTTTTCTAAAAAACTAAAAGGAATACCTAGATGTAGATACTTATAGTATAACTACCCTAATAACAGGTGCGCAGTATATATATAGAATAAACAACATAGCCTATACTTTTATAAATATAATAATTTAGAAGAAACTCTACAAATACACATAACGTAGTAGAAGGATTATAAGAACAAAACTTGTGCATAAGAGTATAACTAGCTCTTATAGTATATATACCTTAATATTAAATGTAAACTACATATAGTTGCTAAGAAGTTTTATAAATTTAGTATATAGTTTTTTTTAGATAAACGCCCTAAACACCTAAAACTACTAAAGTAATAAACGCAAATAACTCTTTAAGCCTTCTTAAGCTACTAGTAAAGCTTAATAAATATTAAATAATAGTATTAGTAAACTCTAGCTCTTAAGCTAACTTTGTTTCCTCTTAAGTAGTATAAGTAGTAGGCCTACAAACACTAAGAAAATAAGAACTCTACTTACTATATATTGCAAACGGCTAGCTTATACTAGGCAAGACAACTATTACGTACAAGGTTAGCAAAGTAACGCTTAGCATCTAAGAACACTAAAAAGAATTAGACTTAAACATCTTTAGATTAGCTATCTACAATATTATATTAAAAATTCTTTAGTTATAAGAATATAACTTACAAATTAACTAGAAGTTAAAAAAGTTTTTATTTAAGTACTGTAGATTAGACGCAACTACAAGCTAGCCTACACATTTAACAACTATAATAGTAAATAAAAAAAAAATTAACAATATTGCTAAGAAATTGTAAAGATCGTCCGTAGATAATCTGTGTTAGTTCTTAGGGAATAAGTGAGTGCGATAGACAAGGGGTTGTACTAGCACGATTAGTAGATTAATGTAATAGCACAGGTAGTGGTGTTAGCACGTTTAGTAGAATAATGTAATAACACAAAAGAGTTAAGAATTAGGTAATCCTTAGATTGCACTTAAAGTTAAACATAATAAACTATAAAAGTTTATTGCCTATGCTATATACCTAAGAGAGTGTTATGTTGTCCTATACGTTCTATGTTGTCCTATAAGTAAGACATTGTAGGATTTTATAGTATATTGTAGGACGCACGTGGTCTGTCCTATAGAGGATCTCCGCCAAGACTATAAGATTACGTGCTAGATGCGAGGTAGTGTTATCTATTAGTACACAAAGGTCTGTCCTTTGTCTAGGTTACCTAGAGTCTCTTCTTACTACTATCTTTTCTACATAGTCAGTGTATTTCCTCTCTTTAGGTTTATAATACTATTCTTCTTTTTTCTTATTTATATTCTTATAAATTAGCCTAATAGTTTCTTGTAGTACTGCCTATTATTACGCTACTAGTAATTGCATAAATAGAACTAGTCTACTTACTATAGTTACTTATTAATATTGCACAAAGAATAATTTAAAGTGTTGTATATTATTATGAAAGAAGAAGTGTAGAAATTGCTATTATAATAGTATAAAAAAAATGTATTCTAGTAAAAGTTTCTTTACTAAATTACTTAAAATTAGACTAGGAGCTAGCTTACTTAAAACAACAAGAGTTTAAGGCTAATATAGTAGAGTTAGTAGCGCTAAAAGCACTTTTAGTAGTATATACAAAAAAAAATTAGCTTTGTAAATAATATAAAGTGTTAGCACGTTGTAAGCAAGAATTAATAGATAAGTTAGAAAAGTTTATTAAAGAGATTAAAGCTTTAGAGGCTGTAGAGGACATTAACTATAAAGTTAGTGTTCTTAAAAGTAGTCTAATACCTAGTACTTTAGCGTTAGATTAGGGCACTTTTTCTCTAACTTATTTAGAAAGTAATTTTATCTTTAATAACTTCTTTATTAAGTTGTATAGTACTGCGTAAGTAGCTAGCAGCAGTTTGTAAAGTTTGTATTTAGTTTTTATATGTTGTTGCTCTTAGGATAGCTTAACTATTTAACTAAGTATTTATTGCTGTTATTTTCTATTTAATATATAATAATTTTTTTAACTTTAAATTTGTTTTCTTTTTCTGTTTTATAGTAGAAGGTTTTCTAGAGTAGCGTCTCTAAGTCTACTAGTTCTAACATGTTAATATAGAATTTTAGGTAAATCTTTGCATCTAGTAGAAGGTTAAGTATATACGTAACTAGTCTCTTCTAGTCTAGAATTAAAAATAGTCTAACTTTAACATTATTAAGTTCTTTGTTTAGTTGTTTGGTGCGAAGGTTCTTTGTAAGCAAATATATTTTATTTTTCTTTTTTAGCTAAGGTGCTATTTTTTGTTTCTAGTTAATATATAAAATGCTTTAGCGTTAAGCCTTCTTAAGTATTGTTTTAAGTAACTTATGTACTGTTTTAAGCTTATTAGCTATTGCAATAGCTACTTTTATCTTCTAGCTTAGAAGTATGCGTATAAAGAGATTTAGGTATTTTTTATAGTTTGCGTAGAATAGTATTTATTCTATAGACTCTAATCTCTTGTTGTTGTATGCTATTTATGCTATAAGTAGTAATAATACCTAATTGTTTTGTTATTAATTAATATATATTTTAAGATAAGCTTTTATTATGCAATTTGTTTATTCTATTTGTCTATCTATTTGTAGGTAATAAGCTATTAATAGTTTTTGTTTTATTTTAATTATAGCTAATAGTGTTGTCTAAAAGTTAGAGGTAAAAAGCTTGTCTTTATTACTAATAATTAACTTTAGTATGCTATAATGTCTAATAATTTAGTTGTTAATAATATATGCTAGCTGTACTGCTGTAAAATCTTTTCTAAAGGTAATATATTCTACTTATTTTATAAATTAATTAACTACTACAAGAATTGCGTTGTAAAATACTTTAGTAATAAAGTCTCTTAAGACTAGTAGGCCTATAACAAAGTCTATAGATTTCTTTTAATAAGTTTTATAGTTTATATAATACTAGAATAACTATATACAAAGTTGTTGTAATGTTGTTTAATAATTACTTTCTACAATTCTTTTAGTACGTTAAGTGTAATTTATAAGACTACGTTTAGCGTTCTTGCTAGTTCTAGTAATCTATCTTTGTTAATCTTAAGTATTGCGGTGTTAATAATTTTTTTTATTTTTGTAATATTAGGTTGTTAGCTAAAAGTGTTAGCTCTGCTATTGTCTTTTTTAAGTGTGTATATAATCTTAAACTTATATTATCTAAGTAGCTTTAACTATCTTACTTATTATTAGTTAAATACCTTAGTAGTTGTAAAGTTAACTAAGTTCTTGTAATTTATAAATATTGTAAGTTCTAAGCAGCTTTTTGCGTATACTCTCTAATACTATAAGCATATAATAATAGCTAGTAGCTCCTTGTTGTAGATATTGTATTGTTCTTCTAGTCTAGAGAATTTCTGTAAATAGTATGTAATTAGGTGCTATTTGCTTTTATATAATTAACTAGCGTAGCTTCTAAGTGCTAAGTTTAATGTATTAGTCTTAAAGCGTAATAGTTATTCTGCTTAAAATATTTTAAAGTATAGTAGTTTTATGCTTACTTTTTTAAGCGTCTAAAAGGCGTTTTTTATTTCTTTGCTTTACTTAAAAGGTATCTTCTTCTTTATAAGTCTTATTAATAAGATAGTAATTTTAAAGTAGTTTTTAATAAACTATTAGTTAAAGTTTAGAAATTTTAAGAATAATTGTATCTCTTTAACTATTATTAGGTGTAGCTATTTCTTAACTACTTATATTTTTTCTTTGTTTATTTGTACTCCTTATGCTCTTACTATATATTTAAGAAAAGTAACTTTATCTTTATAAAACTTATATTTCTCTAGTTTAAGCTAGAGATTAAACTAGTCTAGGCACCTTAGTACTGTATAGATATGTTCTATATAATCCTTTAGGTTCTTAGAGTAGATAAGGATGTTATCTAAGTATACTATAATAAAGATATCTAAATATGCTCTTAAAATGTTATTAATAAGTTCTTAAAATGTTACTAGGGCGTTTATAAGCCTAAACAGCATAATAGTATATTTGTAGTATCTATATTATGTTTAAAACGCTATCTTTTATTCTTTACTTTTCTTTATCCTAATAAGGTAGTATTTATCTTAGAGGTCTAATACAGTAAAGACCTTAGCGTAAGATAATTAATTTTAAAGCTTTATAATATTTAGTAATAAGTATTAATTCTTTACTATAATGTTGTTAAGTTTTTAGTAGTTAATATACATTTGCAGTAGCTTATTCTTTTTTAGTACAAAGAGTATAAAAAATCCTGCTAGTAATATTAAAAGTTTAATATATTTTTTCTTTAGATCTTTATCTAGCTTAGTCCTTAGTTCTTTAAGTTCTATCTTTAATAGTTAATAAATTAGCCTAAAGAGTAGAGTCTTTCTCTTTTCTAGGATAATTTTATAGTCCTAGAGTTAGTGTCTTAGTAAGGCTTTGCTATCTACTACTTTTATAAAGAAGTGCTAAAATTCTTTATACTCTTTTAAAATATCTAGAGCTACATATTACTCTAAAACTTTACTTTTGTAACCTAAGGGTGCCCTACTAGTGTTTATTAAGTTAAACTTTTATATTGTAAGGCTGTTCTTGATTAAAGTCTACTATTCTTTAGTAATGTTATTAATCTTTTTTTTATTTACTATTATAGTTGTTAAATGCGTAGGCTAGCTAGTAGTTGCGTCTAATTTACAGCACTTAAATAAAAACTTCTTTAACTTTTAGTTAATCTGCAGGTTATGTTTTTATAACTAAAGAATTTCTAATATAATATTGTAGGTAGCTAATCTAAAAACGTTTAAGTCTAATTTTTTCTTATATTTTTAAATGCTAAGCGTTACCTTATTAACCTTGTGCGTAATAGTTATCTTGCTTAGTATAAGCTAACTATTTGCTATATATAGTAGATAAAGTTCTTATTTCTTTAGTATTTATAGACCTGCTACTTGCACTACTTAAGAGGAAATAAAGTTAGCTTAAAAGCTAAAGTCTACTAATGCTATTATTTAATGTCTATTAAGCTTTACTAGTAGCTTAAGAAGGCTTAGGGGGTTAATTGCGTTTATTGCTTTAGCAGTTCTAGGTGTTTAGAGCGTCTATCTAAAAAAGACTATATGCTAAATTTATAAAACTTCTTAGCAACTATATATAGTTTATATTTAATATTAAGGCATGTGTACTATAAGGGCTTTTCTAAATTATTATATCTATAAAAGTATAAGCTGTGTTATTTATTTTATAAGTGTACTGCGCATTTGTTGTTAAGGCAGTTATACTATAAGTATTAAAATTAAGGCATTTGCTTTAGTTTTTTAAAAAACTATCCTAATCTATACTTGTCTAAATAATGTATAGTGCAGCTATTATATATACATGCTATCTAGAAGTACCTTGCGTATTCTAAATTGCGTAGGTCTATCTAATAATATATATTTATAGCGCGGCTATTGCTTTAAGTCTTGCGCTTTTAGTATATTGCTTAAAGTTCTTTATAAATTTTTTCTCTCTCTTTATCTAAAAGTTACTATGTTAGTTTATTCTAGGATACCTTAGTATCTTAAGTCTATTTTTATACAAAGTTGTTGTGTAGAGCTTTGTTAATAGTTACTTTTAAAATAATATTTTTTTTCTGTAGTTTTTCTAGTAAATTAGTATACTAGTAGTATTTAATTAATATTCTTCTATAAAGTCTTGTAAAGATATTTTTAAGTTGTCTAAGCTACTTTAGCAGAATCTTAATCTTTTTAGCTAGGTTATTTAAGCATTATGTTTTTAAAAGTAGTAGTACTTATATATTAATATTTTGCTTATCTAGCATAGTAGGGTATTTCTGTATAGCTAGTAGTAAAATTTTCTAGTTTTAGGCTATTAGTACTTTCTTTGCTACTAGTGTAGAGAGCTAGTAGGTTTTTTAAAACCTAGCTATTTTTCTATACTTAGTTTAGTTAGCTAGAGTTACTTATATTTTTTTATTAAGCATTATCTTAGAGATGTTGTTATTTAAGGCTTCCTCTAAAGTAATTATAAAAAGGTTATTTAGACTATTAATGTTTGCCTAGTCTTGTCCTTAGACTATAATAGTAGGTTAAGTAATAATATTTTATTCTTCCTCTAGATTGTTGCTAGGTACTATACAGTAAAGGACATTTAACTATTATATTACTTTACTTTAGCTTTAGCAGTCCTACTTTATATAACCTTTTTTGCTATATATATAGTAAGTAATTTCTTTTTTACTATTTTTATTGTACTAAAACTTACCCTTCTAAAGTCTCTTATTAAAGTTACTAAAGTGTATAAGCTTATAGCTATTAGTTGTATAATATTCTAAAATTCTAGGCGTATTATTTTGTTGTTAACCTTAGTTAGAGTACAAGCGTTAATAAGTTTAATATAGTTAAGCGTCTATATTTCTAGGTATACAATTTCTTTATAAAATAGTTATTCTTCTAGCTTAAGCTTATAAAGGTTGTTGTTTACTTAAATAGCTTTAGCTATAAGTTTATTAAGTGTATTAAAAGTAGCTCTACTTTATATAAGTTCTATACGTATAGCTAGTTTAAGACCTTATTAGTACATCTATATTAAAGCGTTGTTGTCTTATTTAATAACTGTTTAGTACTGCTAAAACTCTATTATATAGTTAGCTATAAAGTAAGTTTATTACAACTTTTAAATCTTTTGTTCTACTACTACAAATTCCTTAAAAGGTAAAAATACTTTTTTTATTTTTATTTTAAAATTATCTTAGTTTTAACAAGTGCTTTATTAGTATTATTGTTAATAGTTATATCTAATATCTATGTATTAATAAAGAATAAAATTAGCTTATTTTTTAGCAGCTTCTTATAAGAACGTAAAGGCTTATATAACTATGTTATTATTGTTAATTTTAGTTTCTTTAATGTAGAAGTATTTGTTAACTTAAAGTAGCTATGCCTTAAGCTTATTATAGTTACTATAGTAGGTTTTAAGCTTATTAGTATGCGTAGTTATTTCTGTAGTTTAGGAATTAGTAGAGGTGTTTATAGTAGTATTACTTATCTTAGGGGTATTTAAAGTATAAAAATTATCTATAGATAATTTATATTAGTTCTTAAAAAATAAGTAAGTGCGATAAACAAAAGGTTGTACTAGCACGATTAGTAGATTAATGTAATAGCACAGGTAGTGGTGTTAGCACGTTTAGTAGAATAATGTAATAACATAGAGAAGTTAAAAATTAGGTAATTCTTAAATTGCACTTAAAGTTAAACATAATAAACTATAAGAGTTTATTGCCTATACTATATACTTAAAAGAGCGTTATGTTGTTCTATACGTTCTACGTTGTCCTATAAGTAAGACATTGTAGGATTCTATAGTACATTGTGGGACGCACGTAGTCTGTTCTATAGAGGATCTCCGCCAAGACCGTGGGATCACGTGCTAGATGCAAGGTGGCGTCATCTATTAGTACACAAAGGTCTGTCCTTTGTCTGGGTTGCCTAGGGTCTCTTCCTGCCACCATCCTTCCTACATAGTCAGTGTGTTCCCTCTCTTTAGGTTCGTAACAGAAATAGCAGACCTTAACTAAGAATAGCCTTATAATATAAAAGTTTAACTTAATAAACACTAGCAAGGCACCTCTAAGTTATAAAGTTAAAGTTTTAGAAAAGTATGTAACTGTAGATATCTTAAAAAAGTATAAAGAATTTTAGCACCTCTTTATAGAAGTAGTAAATAGCAAAGCCTTACTAAGACACTAACTTTAGAACTACAAAATTATCCTAAAAGAAGGGAAGACTTTACCCTTTAAGCTAATTTATTAATTATTAAAGATAAAACTTAAAAACTAAAAACTAAGCTAGATAAAGATTTAAGAAAAGAATATATTAGACCTTTAATATTACTAGTAGGATTCTTTATACTCTTTATACTAAAGAAGAATAGGCTACTATAAATGTGCGTTAACTACTAGAAACTTAACAATATTATAGTAAAGAATTAATACTCATTACTAAATATTATAAAGTTTTAGAATTAATTATTTTATACTAAAGTTTTTATAGCATTAGACTTTTAAAATAAATACTACCGTATAAAAATAAAGAAAAGTAAAGAATAAAAGATAGTGTTCTAAATATAATATAACACTACAAATACACTATTATACTATTTAAGCTTATAAATGCCTTAGCAACATTTTAGAAACTTATTAATAATATATTAAGAGTATATTTAGATATCTTTGTTATAGTATACCTAGATAACAGCTTTATCTACTCTAAAAACCTAAGAAATTATATAGAATATATCTATACAGTACTAAAGTACTTAGACTAGTTTAACCTCTAACTTAAACTAAAGAAATATAAGTTTTACAAGAATAAAGTTACTTTCCTTAAATATATAGTAAGGGCATAGAGAGTACAAATAAGCAAAGAAAAGATATAGATAGTTAAAAAATAGCTACACCTAATAATAGTTAAGAAAATATAATTATTTCTAGAATTTCTAAACTTTAACTAATAGTTTATTAAGAACTACTCTAAAATTGCTATTCTGTTAACAAGACTTATAAGGAAGAAAATACTCTTTAAATAAAGTAAAAAAGTAAAAGACGCCTTTTAGATGCTTAAGAAAGCAAGCATAAAACTACTATACTTTAGAATATTTTAAGCAGGACAACTATTACGCTTTAAAACTAATATATTAGACTTAGTACTTAAAAGCTACGCTAGTTAATTTTATAAAAGTAAATAGCACCTAATTGCGTACTATTTACAAAAATTCTTTAGACTAGAAAAACAATACAATGTCTATAATAAGGAGCTGCTAGCTATTATTATATACTTATAGTATTAGAGAGCATACGCAGAAAGCTACTTAGAACTTACAATATTTATAAATTACAAGAACTTAGTTAACCTTACAACTACTAAGGTACTTAACTAATAATAAGTAAAATAGTTAGAGCTACTTAGACAATATAAGTTTAAAATTATATACATACTTAAAAAAAACAATAGTAAAGTAAACACTTTTAGCTAACAATATAATATTATAAAAGTAAAAGAAATTATCAACACTGTAATACTTAAGATTAATAAAAATAGATTACTAGAACTAGCAAGAACGCTAAACGCAGTTTTATAAATTATACTTAATATACTAAAAGAATTACAAGAGGCAATTATTAAATAACATTATAATAACTTTATATATAGTAATCTTAGTATTACATAAACTATAAAACTTATTAAAAGAAATTACAAGTTTCTAGAAATAAAAGATAAAGTTACCTTCTTTATCAATAAGTGCGCAGACTATTAGAAGAATAAGTATAGCACCTACGTACTCTACAAAGAAATGCAAGCAATAGAGCTACTTAACGCACTATAGTTAAATATCTCTATAAACTTTGTTACAGGCCTACTAGTTTTAAAAGACTTTATTACTAAAGTATCTTATAACGCAATTCTTATAGTAGTAAATTAATTTACAAAACAAGTAAAGTACATTACTTTTAAAAAAATTTTTATAGCAGTATAGCTAGCACACATTATTAACAACTAAATTATTAAATATTACAGCATACTAAAGTTAATTATTAGTAATAGAAATAAGCTCTTTACCTCTAACTTGTAGATAACACTACTAGCTGTAATTAGAACAAAACAAAAGCTATTAACAGCCTATTACTTATAAACAAATAAATAAATAGAATAAATAAATTGTACTATAATAGCTTATCTTAGAATATATGTTAATTAATAACAAAACAATTAAGTATTGTTATTATTTATAGCACAAATAGCATACAATAATAAGATATTAGAGTTTATAGAATAGACACTGTTTTACGTAAACTACAAAAGATACCTAAATCTCTTTACACGTATACTTCTAAGCTAGAAAATAGAAGTAGCTATTATAATAGCTAATAAGCTTAAAACAGTACATAAGTTACTTAAAATAACACTTAAGAAAGCTTAACGGTAAAGCATTTTATATATTAACTAGAAACAAAAAATAGTACCTTAGCTAAAGAAAAGAAATAAAGTATGTTTACTTACAAAGAATCTTTATACTAAATAACTAAATAAAAGACTTAATAATGTCAAAGTTAGACAATTTTTAATTCTAGACTAGAAGGGACTAGTTATATATATACTTAACTTTTTACTAGATACAAAGATCTACCTAAGATTCTATATTAATATGTTAGAACTAGTAGACTTAGAAATGCTACTCTAGAAAACCTTTTACTACAAAATAAAAAAAGAAAACAAATTTAAAGTTAAAAAAATTATTGTATATTAAATAGAAAATAACAGTAACAAATACTTAGTTAAATAGTTAGAATACCTAGACAGTAATAATATATAAGAACTAGATATAAACCTAACAAACTACTAATAAATAATACAAAAATATTATACCTAGGCCTAGAACTAAACTAAAGAACGTTAGACATATATACTAACAAAAAATATAACTTATTTAATTATTACTACAACGCTACTTTGTTGCAATAATTGAATAGTAAGAATAGAAAACTAATAACGTACTTTATAAACTACTACTAGCCTCTAGCGTAATACTACTAATACGTAGCAAAGTAACTGCATTATTTATACTACCTAAGGTAGATTATATTACTAGCAAGTACGCAATACTAATAGCTACTATAAAATAATTAAGAGACTTTACATTTATGTTTTTACTTTTTGCTTCTAACTTTAATGTAAGGTAAAGCGCTTTCTTTTATATATACTTATTAGCCTGCAATAATATCTTCTTATTACGCAATAGATGCGTAATTACTTTAAATAATAACTTTTTATTTATATTTACTTTTGCTTAATACTCTTTATAAGTTTTATCTAAAGAAGCCTAGAATATATTTAAATATGCCTAGCCTAGACGCATGCACTCTGTATATTTTAAAGAAGAATTTTGTATAATATAACAAGGACAGTTATTAACAAAACACTTATTGCAAGCAAAGTTAGAAACAAAATTAGTATTAAGAATTTTTTAGGCAAGACAGATTTAGCGTTTTTAAAAACTAAATAATATAGCAAATTCTAAAGCTTATAATAACGCGCAGGGTAACCTTGCTTATAAGCTAAGCACCCTGTAAGATTAGGTAATCTAAGAATAGATCTTAAGAGAGGAAGGATAGTATTACAACCTAGCTACGAACCTAAGTTTTATAGAGAACTACTACAACTAATAAACTAAGAACTTAACAGCTGCCTGCTAGGCTACTACAGCAGGAAGTTACGTGACTAATTACTACGCTAAGGACTATTGCTAGGAGCGTTTACGACTATCAGCGACTATTGCTAGGAGCGTTCACGACTATCAGCGACTATTGCTTAGTATATAGTAATAGGCATTAAGCTTTTATGGCTTAATGTGTTCAACTTTAAGTGCAATTTAAGGATTACCTAATTCTTAACCCTTCTATGTTATTTACATCGTTCTACTAAACGTGCTAACACAACCACCTGTGCTATTACATCAATCTACCAATCGTGCTAGTACAACCCCGTCTATCGCACTCACTTATTCCAAGAGAACCAACACAGATTATCTACGGACGATCTTCACATATAGCAAGGTATATAGGAGTGCGTTGTAATCTACAAATAAGCCTTAATTGAAATAAGATACTTATAGGCCTTGTATAAAAGGATATTAAAAATCTACAGAGCGACTATAGGTCCTAAGCTGTCTTTATACCTGCGCTCTGGACTTGAACCGGGGTAGGTCCGATACAGGTAAGACTCCAAGATAACGGTAAGGGTAATAGAGTTGTAACGTGTTCGTTACAAGTAGCTCTGCTTTGCATAAGTTTTACTTATATAGCTAGTTTAAGACTCTATTAGTACATCTATATTAAAGCGTTGTTATTCTATTTAATAAATATTTAGTACTATTTAAACTCTGTCATATAATTAGCTATAGAGCGTGTTTACTACAACTTTTAAATCTTTTATTCTACTACTACAAATTCTTCAAAAAGTAAGAATACTTTTTTTATTTTTATTTCAAAGTTATTTTAGTTTTTAATAAGTACTTTGTTAATATTGTTGTTAATAGTATTATTTATATATTAATAAATAATAAAGTTAGCTTATTTTTTAGCAGCTCTTTATAGAAACGTAGAGGCCTATACAACTATATTATTATTATTAATCTTAGTACTTTTAAAATAAAAGTATCTATTAACTTAAAGTAGCTATTCTTTAAGCTTATTATAATTACTATAGTAAGTATTAGGCTTGTTAGCTTGCGTAGTTGTTCCTGTAGTTAAGATGTTAGCAAGGGTGTCTATTATAGTATTACTTATTTTAAAAGTGTTTAAAGTATAAAAATTATCTATAGATAATTTATATTAGTTCTTGTTGGAGTATTGACACGCGGATCACCCTTTTGATCAGGTCATCCTGGTAAGCTGTTCACGTAACGGCCCCGCTAGCGTTTATATAAACGGGCCAGATCGTCTTATGTCTCTTAAGCAGTTATTTAAACACTTTTTATTGTAGCACTTAGTTAATTAATACACTCTATTTCTACTTAGTTAATTAAACAATTGCTCCCTCTTAGCTCTAACAGTTATAAGCCCAGTTACTTAATTATAGTATTAATTCCTACTGTGCAATTAGCAAGCTAGAAGGTTATATTAACTTACTCTCCTCTATTTTCTCCTACAGCACAGCTAGCAGATTGCTGCGGCTGCTGTACCTCTTACCTACTTAATTATATAATTAACCTCCTACTAATCTATCCTACAACCTACAGGCTACTGTTATTGTTAACACAGCTACTAACTAACTAATTCTACTCTTACCTTAACAATAACCTACGTCGTAATTCTATAGAGTATCTTACTAATATAGATCTCTTTAATACACTGCTTGTTGCCTTAAGGGTAATCCTTAAGGCTTAATTAGACTAGCTAACCTAGTCTGCTTTATTAAGACTGCACTACTTAGAAAAACGTATCTAAAATTAAGTTAATTCTAATCTCCTAGACGTGCGCTTAATAAATTACTAGGAGCCTTAGTATTCTAAGTTGCCTCAAGATATTAAAGAGCCTATTACTTTACTACCTAGCGCAAGCGCTCAAAAACAAAAAAACTACAATATTGCTTAATATAAATACAAGGCTTTTACAATTAACGCTAAGTATAAAAAAAATAATTCTAACAAGCTAGTTAATAAGTACAAAGTACACACTGCTTAATAAATAAAAAAAATTGCTAAAATTACTAATGTTAAAGACTAAATTAGTAAGACTGTACATCTAGACCTACTATTAAACGCCTTAATAAGCATAATTACTTAAAACCTTACTAGTATTTAAGCCTTAGTAAAAATTCTAAAAGAGGATCTTGCTTCTATAGATTAGAATACTTAGTATTTAATTAAGGCGCAATACAAATCTTACCTAGATAAGGCTTACTAAGGATAAATAGGCCTTAAGCATTAGTTTACTAAGTAGTAGCTCCTATAAAGATAAGCAACAATCTACTTGCTCTCTAAAGTTGTTAAGCTATTAGTAGTTACTAATTTCTTAGACGCCTTAGGCACTAAAATTGCACTAGACTAGTTACGCAAGAAGCCTAATAAGCTATTATAAGTAATAGCGCTTAGTAGAGCTTAATTAACTTTTAATAATCTAGAAAAGTCTTTTAGTATTTTATTATAAAATCAGTTAATTACTTTTTTAAAAAGAAAAAGACACGTAGTGTTCTAAACTAGATCTAAATTAAAAATAGCTTAACAATTACTAAATAACTTAAAGTTAAATAAAAGTAGTAAACAATTATACTTTTACCTCTATAAGCTAAGTAAGCACTTTTAAATACTACATAACTACTTTTAACTTTAAACTGTAGTTACAAGATTAATACCTACTAACAAGATACTTATTAAACTAATAGACAATAATTAAAAAAAGATTATAAAGTAATAAAATAGCAATAGATAGACAACCTTATAGACCTAGATTAAGAAGAAGGGCTAGAAGGCTAGCACTAGTAGATTAGTTGCTAATAAACTAAGTAAAGTATACTCTAGCTTATTAATTTTAGCACTAATTAACCTAAAAAACTTAATTAAAGAAATTAATTTAAATGTATTTAGCGCAGCCTTTGCCTCTTATACGTTGTCCCTTTGTATAATTATAAATAGTAAAGCAGCAGTCTACTTAGTTAATAGCATAGATTAACTAGTACTAGGCACCGATTATAAATGCAACAAAGACAAGACAGTTAAGGTAGGCACTTAGTGTATTCTAGTTACTAGAATAGAAAACAGGCTGCTTAAGAACGTCCTGCATAGCAAGGCTAGCCTTAAGACAGCTAATTTTCTACTTACTAATATTAAGTTTAGACTAGGCTTCTACGTTAATATTGTCTCTAAAGCACAGCTTATGTAAGTAGGTATTTAGTACTAAAGATATAATTATACTATAAAATTTAAAATAATTAAAAAGAACGTTATCTTAATTAACCTAGAGTGTTACTTTAATTTTTTATTTATTAAATATAAGCAACTTTCTTGTTAAATTACTTAACTACTACTAGTAAGCGCTATAGCATAATTAAGAGAACTACAGCTACGCACTAGTAATAAAGATTTATAGCATTAATAATTAGAACACCTAGAATAATAAGCTATTAAAGCTCTATTCTACTTAGCGCAAAACGTTAAAATTACTAGCAAAAAGCTATTAAAATACAATTACTATATAACAGCTTATGCCTTATAAGTAATCTTACAATAACTAAAAGAAAAATTACTTTAACTTTTTTACAAAGTCTTATAAAATCTATTTAATTTCTTACTTAGTTAACTACTTAAGAAATAGGCACTAATTATTAAAAAAAAACTACTTAGGCAAACTATATAATTATAATATCTAGTTAAAGACACTAAATATTATTATACTTATAATTAAAGGCTTTCCTGCAAAGATTAAAAGGAAATATTAACAAAAAATTATAGAAATCTATTAGAATAATAACACTGCTACACTGCCTTAGAGAGGGCAATTATGATATAACAAATAAGTAATAGAGAAAAAGATAGTAATTAAAACGCTACTGCTATACACTTATAAGCCTAATAGCTTAATAAAGAGAGTAGGCTAAGAGCTAATTACAAAGGCTATTAAAATACGCATAAGTGCTAATCTACTAGCTAAGCTTTAGCTAGTAATTATAGATGCAGCAGCTTACTTATATAGAATAAGCTTTAGTAAAATCTATAGCTACTTATCTTTTAACTAGGTGCTTAAAAAATAGTTTAGGAAATATTTCTAATACTATTAACTACCTATAATTAGATATTAGACTGCTAATTTACGCCTAGACTAGAGTAGAATTTATGCCTATAGCTGCCAAGCCTACTCAATAAACAGGGAGAAGGCAGCTAAGCGCAATTATTAAAGATTTAAGATTAATCCTTGCAGCTATATTAGTTATTTAGTTAGTTATTAAGCCTTTAATAAATACTATATATAAGTACTAACTCTTAATTAGGTAGTTACTACCTATAATATAACTTTTAATAAACAGCTGTTTTACAAAAGAAATTGCAAGAAAAAGCTACTAAAAAATTATGTAACTAAAATTATAAAGATTTTTTATAATAATAAGCTAGTTAATTTAGAAGATAACTTGCAAGTCCTCTTAGCCTTTTAAAGTAGAGCATATAAGAAAACACAGCTAACTACTAAAAACCTTAAAAGTAATCTATCTACTATCTTAAGTAGTAAGGAAGGCCTGCCTACTAAGTATAAGAGTAAATTAAAAGAAGCTAAGTAAATAAAGCATAAGGCTAGTGCATTATTAGGAATTCACTTAAATTAGTAGTAAAACACTAGTCTTGCTACTTTAGAACTTACTTTTAAACTAAAGACTTTAGGGAGCAACAACGCAATTAATTGCAAAGTATTTAATAGTTAAATAGTAGTGCGCTTGCCTAGAAGAGCTAACCTATTAATATCTAAAGGTAAGAAGCCTTTTTTATATAAGCCTAACAACTTATTACTAGTCTAATAGTCTAAGCTTAAAGACTCTAACGCGCTAGCTAATTGTAATAGAAACCTTGCTTAGATCAAGCAAGTTATAAACTATAGATTATTTTATAGTTTAAGATCTTAGGTCTTAAATAGCAGATAGAGTAAGCAATTATAAGCTTAACCTTTACTTACTAGACGTAGTGCTAAAATTGCTAGCAAAAGCCTAAATTAGCTTATAAATTATTATCTTTTACTACGTAAGCTAGGCGGCGGGCGTAAGTATAAAAACGCAACTTAAAATTCTAATAATTAACTAGAAAGTAAAAGTATAAATAGTATTAACGCATTAATTACAGATTATAAAGATTTATTATAAATTAATTTTTATAATACTTACCTGCTAGGTTTGCAAGCAACCTAAGAAGACTAAGCAAGCTACAAGACTCTTAATTATATAGTTATAGTAGCTTTACTTACTAAGTATAAACTAACTATAAAAAATACTTAACTACATTGCAACAATTTACTTAAACTGCTAAAATTATAAAAGTAGTTACTCTAGCATCTTATAGGGGCCTTGTTTAAGAATACCTGCAGAAAAGAGATTAACTAGTTAATTAAGAATAAGACTTAGACTAAAATATTAAAAAAGAGGTAAATAGTTATTTAATACTTATAAAGTAAGTTTAAACTTACAAGTTTAATTAAGATTGCTTTATTCTTAAATATAAGGCGCAGATTGTTGTAAAAGGTAATTTCTAAGAGAAGAACTTTATTGATTTAATATATGCTGCTACGTTAGCAGCTAGGTTCTTTAGAGCAGCAATAGCTATTACTACTAAAAACAATCTAGAAATTAAGTAATATAATGTTGTAAAAGCATTTTTAAATGCGTTAATTACAGTAGACAACTTAGTAATTTGTAAAATGCTAGCTAGCTTTAAAAAGCTAGAAAAATGCGTATAGCTTAACTGCGCACTTTATAGATTACAAGACTCACTACTATTATAGTATAAGGAGTTCTTAGGATTACTAAAAGAGATTAGACTAATTACCTTACTAGAGGAGCCCTGCCTATTCTTTAATTAAGAAAGAAGGATCTTAGTTTTATTTTATATAGATAATATCCTACTACTCTTTACATAAGATTATAAGCAGAGGGTATTAGACCTTTAGTTAAAGATTATAAACAAGTACAAGATACAGAAATAAGAATTAGTTAAATAGTTTTTTAGTATCTAAGCAATTAGAGATTGTAAAAAGTAAATAATTACGCTTGTACATAATACGTATATTAGTAAGATTATAAAGAAGTTTAAGCTAAAAGATAGCAGCTTTCTAAAAACTCTACTACTATTAAAAGAGCTAATTAAGAACACTAGCAAAGCAATTAAGCAAGAGAAAAAGAAAATTTATAAAGAACTTTAGGCAACACGCTAAAAGCACAAAGCATAAGAAGTTAGCTGTAATAGTATATACTATTAAATAGATCTACGTAGCTTAGAACACGCAAAGTACTTATAAATAGCATATATATATAATAGCTATACTATCTATTATTTAGATAAGTACAGATTAGAATAGTTTTTAAAGAAACTAAAAGAAATGCCTTAATACAAGTATTGATAGTACAACTGCCTAAATAATAAATGCGTAATATATATATACAATAAGCAACATAGCTTATACTTTTATAAGTATAATAATTTAGAAAAAACTCTACAAATGCACATAACGCAGTAGAAGGGTTATAAAAATAAAACTTATATATAAGAGTATAATTAGCCTTTATAGCATACATGCTTTAATATTAAATGTAAACTAACGTAGTTCACAAGCGAGTGGCTACCCTAAGCGAGTGGCCACCCTAACACCAGCGCAGCGCACGCGCAGCAACGCAGCACAATACTATAACAAATTACTATACTCTACGCAATACTATAGTATTATTTAAAAGCATTACTATTATATATATCTTCTATTTCTACTTTGTAGGTGCGGGAGTTGTGCCTAACTTTACTGCAACAGCCGCAGCGCCTCTTTACGCGTACTATCTTTACAGACGTCTTACTGTCCTTATACTTACTACTCTTCTTTTTAGCAATTAAATTAAATATCTTACTAACTGTTAAAGTCTTCTCTACGCGTAAGTACTGCCTTTTATAAGTCTTGCGCTTTATAAGCGTATTGATAGCATTTTAAAGACTGCTTACTTTATCTTGTATTAATACTATATTATAAGCTATCTGCTAAGCGCTTTTACTTAGCTACTTAGCCTGCTTATTTAATAAGCTTACTAGTAACCTTTAGTAATTTTAAATGCAATTTTAAATTAGCATAAATTGCGCCTTTATTTTATAGGCGTTGCGCAGTGTTTGCGCGTTTTAGGCAATAGTGCTTATTATAGGTAGTGTTAGCGTACGCAGTTACATATTTCACTTTAATAGCACAGCTTTTAAGTTATATAAGACTAGCCTAGCATTTTAAAACTCTACATAAACATTCTCTAGTGTAAACGTCTTCTTATAAGCTACTTTAAAAGCTAGTAAAAAGGTTTCTTTGTTAATATAGTAGATAAAGCTACGTGCTAAGAGCAAGATTCTATTGCTATAGTAGCGCTTTAATAGTAAGTAAGGAGCAACGTTAAGAGGCTGTAAAAAGTATAATATGTAAAATAGCATGCAAAGAGTAATAATATTTTTTTTTATAGTAATTTTAAAATTTTACTAAGTAGTAGCTTTTATAGCTATTAATAATAAGTAGCCTATACGCTTTAGTAAAAGATGCCTTTATATAAGTATTACAGTGCTTAAGCTACACAAGTGCGCAGTTATTGTTAATTTAGCTAGTAGAAAAAATAGTAATAATTTAATTATAAGGTAGATTAGCAAACTAAGAAGTAATAAAAACTTTTTCTACAAAGATAAAGAAGGGCAGAATAACATGCCCTATAATAAAGACGCCTTATACTAAAGTTACCTACTTATAATTGCTAGGCTGTAGTTTTTTTTATTTTTTAGGTTTCTCTTAGCCTGTAATAATAAGCTAAGAAAATATCTTACCTATTATAAAGCTAGACTTATTAAAGTTCTAAGTGTTCTTATCTGAAAAATACTATATTTCGCCTTTATTAATTAAACTAGGCTACACTAGGGCTAGATAACTGCTAAGTCTTTGTAGGCAGCTTGCTAGCAATTAAAATATAGATAACTTTTAGCTTCAGCCTTTTAAGACAACCTTTTAATGTAACCACACATTTTGTAGACACCTTTTTAGTAAAAAAAGATTTATTGCTAACAACAGGTAACTAGGCTTATGCCCCCTTATTTGGCATTGCCGGCACGCAACTAGTGTATCGCATGTTTAGACAGAAACAAAGATGCGTAATATTCCTCTAACTAACTGTCTTAACTAATAACTATTTACTTATAACCGCAACTTCTATTATTTCTGTTGCTATCCTAGCAGTGTTGTAGTTGCGGCGTTTCTAGCGCCTATACTTAGATGTAAACATATAATAATAGCGTTACTATTTAAGTACAGCTGTTTTATCTCTAAAGGCAACTTATAAAATCCTCCTGCTTGTTAGTTTGTCTTAGCTACTTAATAGCTGTTTTAACACGCTTTTACTCCTTATAAAGCTACTATAAGGTCTCTCTACTAAAGTTACATTTACGTAAGAGGAGATTAGTAACATAATATACTATTACTGCACTTAGACTATTAATATGTGTAACATATTTAATAGACTTGCTGCTAAATAAGCCTTTTACAACCTCTATTATAACCTTAACATCTATCATACTAGACGCAGTAATAAGGTGTTAATAAATAATAAAATTTAACTTCTGCGTTTACCTAATTACTATAGAAGCTACTGCTAACTTCTCCTTTTTAACTAACTAGGATGGCTACTTAATAAAAGTAAACGCAGGCTTTGTAATTTACTACTATAGCTGTTTATATAGTAACTTAGTAAAGTCTAACTTTACTTAATATAAGCTATTAGTCTTTGTGTTAAATAGAGAGAAGAATAGTCTAAATATTATATTGTTTATATACAAGTTATTTGTATATAGTACTATATAGTGTAAGAAATCCTAAAGGTAAAAAGTAGCAGGCAAAGAGCTTTTATAAAGTATTGCAGGCTCCTGCTGCAGTAACGTACGTGTCCTTACTCTTCTCTACCTCCTCTACCTCTATCGCAATCTTGTTGCTAGCTATAAGCTAGCAATTGCTATTAAACACGTTTTAATTAGTGTTGTTTTTTTAGTACCTTTAGCAAATTTTTTAAACCTAATTTTGCTTAGTAGTCTAAGCTTTTCTACTCTAAGCGCTTAGCGCGTAGACTTTATCTACTCACTGTTTAAATTTTGTTAACTACACACAATCTTTTTTTGAATTTTGCAACTAATTAGTAGAGTGTAGCTGCTTTTTACTTTTTTAGAAAACCTATTTTAACTACAACAACAACCACCACCTTTCATACCTTAAAAATAAATAGATAACTTTATTATATTTACACTTTAAGTATACGCTTAATAAAGTTATTAACTTAGTTCTTGCCTATAGAGTTTCTACTACACTTTTTTAGTAGTTTATTAGCTATATCTTGTATGTGTGCCTTTAAGAGCAGTAAACTACGTAAACTCTTTTTAAGTATACGCTCTATAATTGCTTTCTCTTCTAGCTTTGTAAGGCGCTTTAAATTTAGCTTACAATCGCGTTAAGAGTGTTGTCTAGCGCGTTAGCAGCGTACAGTTGTTTAGGGGATGTTGTAGATAGCTATAGCACGCTTTTTACTTGGAATTTAGTTTAATATAATATCTAAGATTGCTAGGATTACATCTTCTTTAGTATAAGCAAGTTGTATGTTGCGCTGTTAAGACATAAGACGATATTGCTGCGCGTGCGCTGCGCTGGTGTTAGGGTGGCCACTTGCTTAGGGTAGCCACTCGCTTGTAAACCACGTTATATATAGTTGCTAAAAAGTTCTATAGATTTAGTATATAGTCTTCCTTAATTAAACGCCTAAGATACTTACAACTACTAGAGAGATTAATGTAGTAAATCTCTTAAGTCTTCTTAAGCTATTAGTAAAGCTTAATAATTATTAGATAATAGTATTAGTAGATTTTAGCTTTCAAGCTAACTTTGTTTTCTACAAGTAGTGTAAGTAGCAGGTCTATAAATATTAAAAAACAAGAACTTTACCTACTATATATAGCTAATAGTTAGCCTATTCTTAGCAAAACAACTATTACACACAAAGTTAATAATATAATACTTAGTATCTAGAAATATAAAGAAATGTTAGACTTAAACGTTTTTAAATTAGCTGCCTATAATATTATATTAAAAATATATTAGTTACAGAGGGGTGACAAAAAAAAGAAATCGAAAAAGTTATTACTTTCAAAGCTTTATATTTCTATGACTACAAGGGCTATACTAGAAGGAGTTAGTGATTTGAAAAGCCAAGAACCTCTTCTTTAGGATAGGCTGCTTATTAAGCTGTTTAGTCAGCATGATTGCTCTCAATCCTCGCGGTGAAAATATAGGCTTAAAAACTTAGGAATATATTACAACATAAGTTTTTTTCGAATTTGTAAAAATCGATATAATTTACATATAATAGATAACACAAGCTAATCTTCTTTATGTATAGGTTTAAAGGTAATGGTAAAATTAACTGTTAAGTAATAATAGAGAGCTTGTTTTTTGAGTTTTTTCTTAATAAATAACTATAATAGTATACTAATACTTAGTGTACTAGCCTATAGCTTCTTTTACTTGCAAATAACGCCTTAGTAATAATAGAATCTAGTTATTAATTGCCTTTTAAAGTAATTAATCCTATTCCTCCTTTATAGCAGCCTTAAAGTTTCTAGAAAACTAAGATAAAACTTCTGCAGTTTTATAAATCTTAGCGTTATCCTGCTAAAACTTCTAGCCTATATAGAAGTTAGTAATGTGCTTAGATATATAGAAAAAGACTTTAACTTTATAATTTAAATATAGAGTAATAAGCCTCTAAATAGAAAAATAAAGTATATTTAACTTACCTTTTTTATTACAAGTTCTAATATATAAATTAAGATCTTTTTAATATAGTCTAAATACCTAAAAAGAGTAGTAATTAAAGGGCTTTTAATTACTACTAGTTTAGATCTACTACCTATTTAAATTGCATCCTAAACTTAAATAGAAATATCTTAACTTATTACTAGATTAGTAAGTATTCTAAAAATAGAATAAAATAATAAAAATATTATAGATATAATATAGTTTATTATTAAGTAATTAGAATTTTTTAGAACTTACTTATATTTGTTGTAGAAACAATTTTTTTTCCTATTCTGTTATTGTGCTTTATTTAATAGTATTCTATCCTAGCACCGTGCCTGCGCTTAATAGCAGACTCGTCTAAAAATATAACTTTATAAAAGTTTATATTTTTGATGTTTTTAAGTGTTTGCTTGGCGTAAATGTGACAATTATAAGCTTTTTTAGTGTCTAAAGGCGTCTTTTTTGAAGAAATATAAGTAGAATAGTTCACCTTTTTTAGAAAGCGTTGTACGCTTTTAATTAAAAGATCTGTACTTCTTTCTTTTAAAAAACTTTAAATTGTCTTTTTAGGGCTTCTTGTAAGGTTTTTATTAAACACTCTTTTTGCTTTTTCTTAAGATCTTAGAAGGACGACCTCGTTTAGAGCTAATAATAGATAAAGCAGCGTTTTTTTTTGTTTAATTTAATAAAGAGTATTGCAAATACTTTTAGAAGGCTTTTCTAGTATATTACTAATAGAAGAGATAGATTTGTTGTGTAAATATAAAATATAAGCTTGTTGTTCAAATTAAGAGAGATTGCGAGCCATAGAGGAGATAATATGAAGATAAAAAGTTAGGATATATGAAAGGAGTAAATATACTGTATCTTTACTAAGTTATTACGTAATTAGTGCTTATGTAAGCAACCCCTATTTTTTCATCCTTTTATTAAACTATAATAAAATAAGAAATATCACTCCAAATTTGCTCACATCATGCTTACGTAAGCTAATTAAACTAATATCTTTTCAGCCCTTTCTATACGTTTATAAAAAAGATATGCCAAAATCTATTTTTGCTTTTTTATTCAACATATTTTGAGCGAGATTACAGGCGCAATTGTGCTAACTAAACAGCTTACTAAGCAACCTATCTTGAAAATGAGGTTCTTGGCTTTCCAAATCACTGACTTTTTTTAGCCTAGCCCTTCTAGTTACTAAAATATAAAGCTTTGAAAACTATACCTTTTTTGATTTCTTTTTTTTTGTCACCCCACTGTATAAAAATATAAACTGCAGATTAACTAGAAGTTCAAAAAGTTTTTATTTAAGTACTGTAGACTAAATATAACTATAAGCTAGCCTACGCATTTAACAACTATAATAGTAAATAAAAAAAATTAATAATATTACTAAGAGATAGTAAACTTTAACTTAAAATAGCCTTATAACACAAGAGTTTAACTTAATAAACACTAGTAACGTACTTTTAAGTTATAAAGTTAGAATTTTAAAGTAAATATATAACTTTACATATCTTAAAAAAGTAAAAAGAATTTTAACACTTTTTTATAGAAGTAATAGATAGTATAGCCTTACTAAAATACTAGCTCTAAGACTATAAGAACATCTTAGATGAAGAGAAGACTTTATTTTTTAGGCTAATTTATTAATTATTAGAGATAAAACTTAAAGAACTAAGGACTAAGCTAGATAAGAATGTAAAAAAGAATATATTAGACTTTCTATATTACTAGAAGGATTTCTTATACTCTTTATACTAAAAAAGAACAGGCTTATAAGAATATATATTAACTACTAAAAACTTAATAATATTATAGTAAAGAACTAATACCTATTACTGAATATTATAAAGCTTAAAATCAATTATTTTACGCTAAGGTCTTTATAGCATTAGACTTTTAAAATAAATACTACTTTATAAAAAAAAAGAAAAGTACAGAATAGTAGATAGCGTTTGAAATATAATATAAATACTACAAATACACTATTATGCTATATAAGCTTATAAACGCCTTGGTAATATTTTAAGAACATATTGATAATGTGTTAAGAGTATATTTGAATATTTTAATTATAGTATACCTAAATAATATTTCTATTTAGTCTAACAACTTAAAGGATTATGTAGAATACGTCTATATAGTACTAAAGTGCTTAGACTAGTTTAACTTTTAACTTAAACTGAAAAAATATAAATTCTATAAAAATAAAGTTACTTTTCTTAAATATATAGTAGAAGTATAAAAAGTATAAATAAGTAAAGAAAAAACATAAGTAGTTAAAAAATAGCTGCAATTAATAATAATAAAGAAAATATAATTATTCTCAGAATTTTTAAACTTTAATTTATAAATTATTAAAGACTACTCTTAAATTACTATTTTACTTACAAGACTTACAAGAAAAAAATTACTCTTTAAGTAAAGTAAAAAAGTAAAAAATGCTTTTCAAATGCTTAAAAAACTAAGTATAAAACTACTATACTTTAATATATTTTAAGTAAGACAACTATTACGCTTTAAAACTAACACATTAGACTTTATACTAAAAGAATACGCTAATTAGCTATACAAAAGTAAATAACACCTTATTACATACTATTTATAGAAATTCTCTAGACTAGAAGAATAATATAACGTTTATAATAAGGAGCTATAAGCTATTATTATATACTTACAGTATTAACGAGTATACGTAGAAAGCTACTTAGAACTTATAATATTTATAAGTTATAAGAATTTGTTAACTTTGCAACTACTAAGATACTTAACTAATACTAAGTAAAATAGTTAGAATTACTTAAATAATATAAGTTTAAAATTATATATATACCAAGAAAAAACAATAGTAGAGTAGACGCCTTTAGCTAATAATATAAATTTACAAGAACTAAGAAAATTATCAATACTATAATACTTAAAATTAATAAAAACAAATTACTAGGACTAGTAAAAACGCTAAACGCAATTTTATAAATAATATATAACGTACTAGAAGAATTGCAAAAAGTAATAGTTTAATAATACTATAACAACCTTATAAATAGCTACCTTAGTATTATTTAAAATATAAAACTTATTATAAAAAATTACAAGTTTCTAGAAATAAAAAATAAAGTTACTTTTTTCATTACTAAGTGCGCAGGCTATTAAAAGAATAAGCACAGTACTTACGTATTTTATAAAGAAATATAAGTAATAAAGCTACTTAATATACTATAGTTAGATATCTTTATAGACTTTGTTACAGGACTGCTAGTCTTGACAGACTTTATTACTAAAGTATTTTATAACGTAAATTTTATAGTAGTTAATTAATTCATAAAACAAGCAGAGTACATTGCTTTTAAAATATTTTTTACAGTAGTATAGCTAGTACACATTATTAATAATTAAGTTATGAAATACTACAGCATACTATAGTTAATTATTAGTAATAGAAATAAGCTTTTTACCTCTAACTTAAAGACAACATTATTAGCTGTAATTAGAATAAAATAAAAGCTATTTACAGCATACTATTTATAAGTAGACAAACAAACTTAATAAATAAATTATATAATAAAAGCTTATCTTAGGATATATGTTAATTAATAGTAAAATAATTAAGTATTATTACTACTTATAGCATAAATAGCATATAACAACAAGATTTTAAAATTTATAAGACAAATACTGTTTGATATAAGCTATAAAAGACACTAAAATTTTTTTACATAAAAATTTCTAAGCTAGAAAATAAAAGTAGCTATTACTATAGCTAATAAACCAAAAATAGTATATAAGTTACTTGAAACAATACTTAAGGAGTCTTAATGCTAAAGCATTTTATTTATTAACTAAAAACAAAAAATAGCACCTTAGCAAAAGAAGAGGGATTGAGTATATTTATTTATAAAGAATCTTTGCACTACATAACCTAATAAAGGACTTAATAATGTAAAAGTTAGACTATTTTTAATTCAAGACTAGAAGGGACTAGGCTGGTAAATGGGTCGTGGGTACCCACGCGTGGGTATAGGTTGGGTTGGGGTCGCACAGACTAGTAGTTGTGGTTGTAGTTAGGTCGCACTAACTAGTAGTTGTAGTTGTGGTTAGGTTGCACTAACTAGTAGTTGTAGTTGTAGTTAGGTTGTAGTTAGGTTGTAGTTACGTGCTATTTATAGTAATAAATAGCTATGTTAAACAGGTAAGATTAGAAGAGGTAAGATTAGGAGAAATAAGCTAAGTAAGCATTAATTTAGTTACAACCTTAACCTAACTACAACTATATATAGTAGTTAAATTATAGTTATTAACATAGTTAGTTATTACAGTATAAAAGGTAATTAAAAAAGCATCTATATATTTTTATATACTAAAGGAACTCTAACTACTAGCTATGCAGTCTTTTAATAGAAAGCTATAAGAATATAAAGTTAGTACTAAACTTCTTATAGTATCTAACTGCTATTTTTAAATCTTTAGCTTAAATAGTAACTCTTTTTATATAAATAGTATCAAGGTTACAGTCTGTATTTATTAGTATAAAATTTAAAAATAATAAGAGTAGTTATAATACCTTTAAAATAGCTAATTAGGAACGCTCTAGCTAACTCTTAAAGAGCATAAATTACCTTTGCCTAAAAGCGTAAATTAAAGTAATAAGTATACGCAATCTTATAAATAAGACAGATAAATAAAAGTTTACGCAGTAATAGTTTAGTTAACTTTTACTACTTTTTAATTTTTTTTAGCGCAACAGCTATACGCTATTAGTATTTAAATATAATAAAGAACTATAATGACTTGCTGCCTAGCTTATACTAACACTGTTTCTATCAGCTTTAGCCTTTATAAATAATATAAGTAGCTTTTAACTAGCTTTTACTTACAAATTTTTTATAGGCACTTTACTACTAGTTAAAGCTTACGCAGTTTGCTTAGTGCACGCTATTATAGTAGTTGTAAAGTTATTAAAACTTGTAGTAAGTATATAAAATTATTATCAATTATTTTTACAGTAATAGAGTGCGTAAGTAAATATAATAGAAAGCTATTATAATGTAACGTGTTAGAGTGTATTATTAGTAAGTAGTAATTAGTAGGGTGTCTAAATATAGAAAAAATGTTAATTTTTAGTTAGCATTAGTAAGGGCGCATAGGCCACACTAGCTATAATATAGTAATATTTCTATATTTCTACCTACTATTCAACTACTACAACTAAAATTAACTAATTATAGTTAATTATTATATCTATCGTAATAACAACAATTCAAAAAGAGCTAAGTAATAGTCTTAAAGGTCTAGTTCTACGCATTCTAATTTTACTGCTACTAGGTTTTAAACGCAATAAGTAAATAAAGCTTATATAAGTATTTAACACAGCTATTAATTACAGGGCATACTAATTTATAAAAAGTTATAAATATAAAAAAATTAAAATTAAAAATACACTTGCGTAACACAGCTAAAGTAGTTTAAAGAAAAGTTGCCTTACAAATTTTAAAGTTCTAACAAAAAAATTATTAAGCTCTAGTTTTTAAGCTATTACACAAAGAAGTTAAGTAGCTTAAGTTAATTTTAAAATAAAGGCTTTATAAAATATATATGCAGCTAATTATGCTGCTATATACTACTAAAAGAAAAAAATTAAAATTATAAAATGATACAAGAATACAAGTATAAAAAAGCGTAAAGAAATAATAAAAGCAGCATAAAAATTGCTTAACTAAAAGTAATATAACGCCTAGAAAAGTAGTAAGTTAATATAGTTATTTATTACAAAGTTATGCTTACTTATAAATAAATAAGTAGCTATAGACAACCCTTAATTAAATTAATAAAAAATAAAAAAATACATACTATAAAGTTGAAATAAAGCAGCACGTAAGAATCCTAGAAAAAGCAGCATTAGTAATAAAAAGCTTAAACAATAGTAGCTAAAGTTACATATATACTTAAATTTATAGCTTGAGTAGTATTCTTAAAAAGATTATAAGTAATACTTATAATAAAAAATTAGTAAAGCTTTGCACTAATACTTTTAAATGCAAATAAGCTAAAAAAAGAATAGCAAAACTTTATTAAAAATATAATTTTAAAAAAGTTAGCTTTTACTATAAGTAAAAATTAAAAGTAAGTTTTAACACATCTTTTTATTACATATACTTACTAACTAGTATAGACTATTTAAGCCTCTGCTAGTATATAAGTCTTTAGGACTTAGCAATAATACTATTTTACAAAGCAATAAGCTATATATTAAAGAATATAATAGTAATAAATACAAGAAAGAAGTTATTAATAATTCTAATATTAATGCGTACTAAAACTAATATAAAAATAAGTATAAAACTAAAAAGCAGTAGCAGAAATTACAAGCTAAAGTAAAGAACAAAAATTAAAATAAAAATATAAATTCTAGCAATTCTACAAACTTTTAAAGCTTTTTAAATAAATTATAGTAGTATTCTTGTGCTAAGTTATTAGCATTAATTATTGCTTATTACAGCTAATTAACATAATTTATATAACCTAAAAACTATTATATAACTTTATAACTATACTACTTTTATCCTAACATCTTTTGAATTAATAAAGTCTAATTAAAAAGCGCCTAATATAGTACATAATAAAAAAAATAAGTTCATCTCAGTTTTGCTATACACGCGTCTACTAAAGGCCTACTATATATAGCTTATGTACTATTAAAGTTGTAGAGCAGATATTTATATACTATACGTTAGCAATAGCAATAATTTATTATAGCTTTTTATTATATTCTTAAACTAAACGCTGTTTACTTACATATTATAGCTAAACACATCTATAAGCTTCTACAAAACCTTTACTAATTCTAAATAAGTAAATACTAGGTTATTTAGAGAGAAGAGTAGAAGAAGTTAAATTTATTAATATACTTACTTTAAGAAGCTATACAAGAAAGAAGAAATAAAATTATAACTTATTAAAATAAGTAGTAGAGTATAACTAGCTAGGCTTAAAATCTAGACAGGAAATTTCTCTGCTAGAACTATACTACCTACACTAGTAGCATTTAGTTAAAGTTTAGAGAAGCTGCCTATATTATAACTAGCTGCCTTTATGTATTTTGTCTTAACTGCAGCATAATCCTGTAAAACCTAAAGCTAATAAAAATAAAGACTAAACACCTTATAAACTATATTAATATAGTTAATTATAAGAGTACTTTAACTTTTATTTACAATAGTTTACGCATAATAAACTTTATATATACTTAACTTTAAAAAAGTAGTATACTTACTTTAATACCTAAGTTTACTTAAAATGCTTTTAAAAAAGAGCTTATTTAAGTAGTTGTTAATAGTAATTAGCTATTCTAAACTATTAAGCAGCTATTATTTATGCTCTTTCTCTAATTTCTAAAGCCTTAGACTACAATAATTACTTATTATAAATTTAAGTTAATAATTTAGAACTAGTTTAAAAAAGCAAAAGCCTCTTTTTTTTAACAACTTAGGCTCTATAACTAAGATTTTAATTATACTAAATATATAATTTACAGCTAATTATTTTAGCTTTCTTATAGTTAAGAGTTACTATATTACACTAAACTAGCAATTCTAAGAAAAACTACTTAATTTTATACTAATACGCAGACAATATACTAGAATTTTAATAGCTATAGAAGTACTACGTATACTTTTAAATACTAATACTAAGTCTTACCTTTAAGCTATTACTTGCAATAATACTAGCAATAATATAGTACTTAGTTAAGTAATTTAATTAACACCAGTAAATAAGAATATTAGCTAAAGTGCTTTAGATAACACTATTTTATGCCTAGCTTATATTATAAACCTAGTAGTTTAAGAGGAAATTTAACATCTCTAACTAGCTATTACTATAGAGGTTAGACCTAGAAAGGTCTTACGCAGGCAACATGTTAAAGTAATTAAATATAAAATGTTCTTTCTAAATATACCTTATAAAGTATTTATACTTTTATTACATTTAATTATTATATTTTAACTACTATTTAGATCTAAGCTATTTGCATTACTATTAACGCGTTACTATAATAGTATATGTAATTTTTTACTACTTAACAATATTTACTGCTAAAGGAACAACTTTCTGTTATTTGCAATATAAAGACTTAATAAAACTCAATATATAATATATATAAGCGCGCGCTTAAGCTTTTAAAATATATTCATAAATAGCTAGTACAAGAACTAGTAATAAAAAGAAGTACTTATATTATTATTAACTCTAATAATAATATAAGAGAGATTAACTATTGTAACTTTTAGCGTCTTTAACTCTTTTCTATCAAGTAACACTATATTAAAGTAATTATAGAGATACTTAAGTAGTTTAAGAACACTATAAGCTTTTTAATTAAAAACTTAAAGCCTTAAGTCTAATATATTTAGCTAATATAATTATCTTTTTAATTTTATAAACTTAATATCTAACAATTATAATAAAGATATAAAAAGTTATACTATAAAGTAGCTTGTAATAGTATAAGCTGCTATAAACAAAGAAAAGAAAAAACTAAGCAAGTACTACGTAAAAATATTAGCTAAGTAAATAATTTTATTTAACAATGCAGCTATTCTAAATCTAACTTAAAAGCTTACTATATATAAAGTATAGTTGTTATAGTTCGTTATTATAGAGAAGTACTAATTAGCTTACTAAGATTTTATATAGGAACTTTAAAACAAGCATATATATTATAAATAGTTTTTCAACTATCTTGATTAATATAATAATAGTAGAGGGGCAAATTAAACACTAGTCTTTACTTCTTTTTTAAGAAGAATACTTAGTTATAAATAGTTTTAAAAGCCTACTTTTTAATTGCCTTCTAATAGCTTTTCTACTTTAAGTTAAACATTTTTTACGCAGGAAAGAGAAAAAATAAAAAGCTTTACTTAATAAGAAAAAATTTTACTTTAGCACTGTTTATATTAAACTAGGGACATTATTTAATATTCTAAAGTAGTAGTAATAGAACAAAAATACTTATTTTTAGCTATTTTAAGTTGCAAAAGACATATTAATAATTTTAATTACTAATATTAGTATTAAGCGCGTTTTTAACACTGCAAAAGATGTTATTAGTAATTAAAAGTATTACTTTTTAGCTTTAACTATATAGTAAATTATAGTTTTTAAGAATACTATCTCTCTAGTTTTAAAGACGCAAAAAATTTTTATACAAAATAAAAATATTAGCCTTAAAGTACTATATAATAAGATTAATAATATATTTAAGCTTCTAGCGCCTAGAGATAGTATATATAGTCTAGAGGAAGAAACAGTAGAAAATAAGCTTATAAAAGAAAACTTTTTACCTCTAACATAGAAGTAGTAGCGCTTTAAAGCTTAAGCGTTACTATAATTATAAGCTATAATAATTAACTGTAGTAGTAAAGTTTTAACTATGTCCTAACTCTAACTAGTAATAAATATTAAATACTATAACCTAACTTTAGTCTATGCAACTTAACTACAACTATAATCTAACCTATACTTATAACCTATTTACTAGCCTAAGTATAAGTTAAATTATAGTTATAGTTAAGTTATATTGCATAGACTATGTAACTAAACTAGTGCTTACTTAGCTTGCCTCTCCTAATCTTACTTATTTAATACAGCTATTTATTACTATAAATAGCACGTAACTACAACTTAACTACAAAACTATAACTTAACTTATACCTACAGTCTGTACGTGTAACTACAACTACAACTACTAGTTAGTATAACCTAACCTATACCTACGCTAAGCGTAACTTAGCGTGGGTATAGGTTGGGTTGGGGTTGGGTTAGCTTACGTCAGACCCCAACCACAACCCAACCTATACCCATTTAACAGCCTAGAAGGGACTAGTTATGTATATACTTAACCTTCTACTTAATGCAAAAATCTACTCAAGATTTTATATTAATATGTTAGAACTAGTAGACCTAGAAACGCTATTATAAAAAACCTTGTACTATAAAGTAGAAAAAAAATTTAAAGTTAAAAATATTCTTGCAGATTAAATATGAAATAATAGTCATAAATATTTAGTTAAATAGTTAGAGTACCTGGATAGCAACAACATATAAGAACTAGACATAAATTTAAAAAGTTGCTAATAAATAGTATAGAAATACTATAACTAGGCTAAGAATTAAGCTAAAAACATGAAATATATACACTAAAAAATATAACTTGCTTAATTATTATAGCTACGCTACTGTTTTGCAACAATTAAGTGGTAAAAACAAAACAAATAACATACTTTATAAACTACTACTAGCTTCTAGCACAATAATACTACTACTTAGTAGAGCAACTACATTGTCTATACTACTTAGAATAAACTACACTATTAGCAAGTGCGTAATACTAATAGACGCTATAGAACAACCTAAGAACTCTCTATTTACGTTCTTACTTTCTTCTTCTAACTTAAACGCAAGGCAAAGCGCTTTTTTATATATATACTTATTAGCCTATACTAGTATTTTTATATTATGCAATAGACGCGTAACTACTTTAAATAGTAACTTTTTATTTATATTTACTTTTGCTTAATACTTTTAATAAGTTTTATTTAAGAAGGCCTAAAATATGTTTACACATGCTTAGCCTAGACACGTGCACTCTGCACACTTTAACAAAGAACTTAGCATAATATAACAAGGCTAGTTATTAATACAATACTTTTTGTTAGTAAAGTTAGAAACAGAATTAGCATTAAGGATTTTTTAAGTAAGATAGATTTAGCATTTTTAAGAACTAGATAACATAGCAAATCTAGAAGTTTATAATAACGCGTAAGGCAACTCTACTTATAAGTTAAGTAACTTATAAAGATTAGGTAATCTAAGAACAGATTTTAAAAAAGAAAAAATAGTGTTATGACTTAGCTATAAACTTAAGTCTTACAGAGAACTACTACAACTAACAAACTAAGAACTAGATAGCTGCCTACTAGGCTACTGTAGCAGAAAGTTACGTAACTAATTACTACGCTAAGGACTATTGCTAGGAGCGTTTATAACTATTAGCAACTATTGCTGAAAGTGTTTATAACTATTAGCAACTATTGCTAAGAGCGTTTATAACTATTAGCAACTATTGCTAGAAGCGCTTACGACTATTAGCAACTATTGCTTAGTATGTAGTAATAGGCATTAAGCCTTTATAGCTTAGTGTGTTTAATTTTAAGTGCAATCTAAGGATTACCTAATTCTTAACCCCTCCGTTCTATTACATTGTTCTACTAAACGTGCTAACACAACCCTCGTCTATCGCACTCACTTATTCTAAGAGAACCAACACAGATTATCTACGGACGATCTTCACACCTAGCCTGCGTTTGTTTAGACAGTACAGCTCTATTCCTAGCTCTTATCTTTTAGTTAGCTGTTAGAGCTCTAAAATTAAGCTAGATTAAGGATATTAATAACAAAAAGCACTTAGTATTTATTAGCTTATCTTCTTCTAGCTAGACTAATAATAATATAAGTCTAGCCTAGCTTAAGGAGGTTTTTAAGAGAGAGACTAGACAAAAAGCTTATTTAAAGCACTAATTACTTCTCTTTAACAGCTATAAATCTTACTTAACTATAGATTTTATTAATTACTGTAACAACTACAAAATTCTATTAGCTGTATTTCTTTCTTATGTAACTTATACGCTTTGACTGCTTAACATTAGATTATTTAAGCTTCTTTTAACTACCTACTTAACTAAGCTTTTATTTTACTTTTTGTAAGAGGTGGCTTTAGGCAATAGTACTTGCTTTACACTACAGAAGATAGGGAGAGATAGCTCTAAAATAATAACCTATGTATATTTTAAGCAATAATAACTGCAGGTATCCTTGCAGGTAAGAAGCCTTTTATTAGCATAATTATAAGTAGGTAGACTAACAATAAGTAAGCTTGGCAGATCTAGCTAGCACGCAACTATCTGTAACAAAGCCTCCCCCTTTAGTCTAGCGTTCTAACAGCCTTGAATTACAACTTCTAAAATTATGTATAAGGATAGCTTAGTAAAGAGCGTATTCTACGCGTAACTTATATACGCTTAAGACGCATGTTACTTGTAACTTAGATACGTAGTAAGCTTTAAAGTTTAAGTTTTTATAGCATTATTATTGTAACTCTTAAATTTTATTATTAGTTTCTCAAAAATTTGTAAAAGTAGAAGTAAAAGTAAATAATTATTATAAGTAGTTTTTATAAGGTAATATTTGCTATAGTAATAAAGATATTTTCTGATATAATATTTTTTTGAATTTTTTTCTTACTTTACGCACTTAATATGCATATTTAGCGTACTTACTAAGCACCTTAATAATAAGCTTCAATCTTTACTATAGTCTACTAAATAAATTCTAAGTATATGAAAAAGTTATACTTATAAAATGCTTAGCTATATAAGTTTAGTATACTTAAAAAAGCTACTAATTTTATTACTTTATACGTGACTTGCCTACGCTATACGCAAAATATCACTAAGTAAAAAAGAATTTATAAAAAAACTAAGTATTATTATTATAACTATTGTGCTAAAAGTAACTATAGTAGTTATACTAAAGTAAGTATTTTATTTTATTTACTGCGCTTTAGATAATTTAAATATGTTTTTAAAGTATGTAATAAGCGTTTAAATTATTAATATTAACTTTGCTTTTATTTGAATACTATAGTTACTAATACTACTACTTTAAAAACTAATTTTGCTATTATTACTGCTAGTGTTAAGCTTGCGTGATACTAGCGCTAATTTAACTTTAAGCTATTTAACTACTACTATATTACTACGTATATTCGTACATTTTTAAAAGTACTTACTTAAGTGCTAACATTCTTACTTTATTTTCTAAGTTTAATTTTAGCAGAGTAGCGCTGTATAGTAGCTGCTTTTAAGTTAATTGCTAGTTATATAGCTAGGATTACTAGTCCCGCTAGTAATTATAATAACAATAATAAGAGCTTAAGTAATAATAATATACTACTACTTAAGCGTAGTCTAGGCGTAGGCAGCGCTTATAATAGTAGTGTTGAAATTAGTAGTAATAATAAGATAAGTAGTAGTAGTAAAAAGATTTGTAATAAGAAGTAAAAGTATATAACTTTTAAACTTATAGTTTTATTCTTTTTAGATACTTAATTTTGCGCCTTAAGGGCGTAGTAATAATGTTTAGTATACTTTTTTAGCGCGCTTCAAACGTAATAATCTTTATTTATACTTATATTCTTTAATTAGTTCTTTTATATTCTTGAACTATAATACCAAAGATTAAGTATTATATAATTTATCATAACTCTTTTGTTACAATTAATACTCTAGCTAGGTATTCTTAATTTGTTTTTTTAGTATTTTTTTAACTTTTTAGATCTCATTACCCCTTAGAGCTAATTTCTAGTGCCTAAGTATTATCTTTTTAACTACTACGTAATTTTTATTATTCTAGTAAAAAAATATAGAACAAATTATAAATACAATAGTAAAGTAGTAGTTATAGTTAGTAAGCCTACGTTTTAACTACTTTTTACACTAAAAATAGTTTTGTAAACTTAGTAAAAAGCTTCCTACTAAGTTAGTAGGCCAAGTTAATATTCTTTATACTAAGGCGAACTAAGTTTTCTTACTAGACGATTTTTAGTTTATATTTTTTATTATAGTATTAATATTGATATTCTTGTACTACTAAAAAGTATTCTTTTACTATTGTATGTGTGCTATATATGCACTGCACTCTGTTTCTAGCGTCTAGTACCTTCTTTCTAGCTTACTGTCCTTAAGAAGTAATATAAGTATTAGATAATTACTATATACTGCGTAAAATAGTATTATTTTTATTAATTTATAGATAGAGTTATAATATGCGAATTATATAGTTAGTAGAAGTAATACTTAACTATTCTATCTCTTAAAGGCAAACGTCCTTAAGTATTGCTTTGTTATTTAGTTGTAGCATTTAGTTTACCGGTTCATTTATAGGTAGAAGGCTATGCTTAGCCTACGCTTTACTTATAATTAGTAGTATATTATTGTTTAAAATACTAGACTAAAAAATAAACTGCAATTAAACTTAATATTTTTTTAAATTTTACAATTTAAAATATTATGTTTAAAGAAACATTTTATAATCTATTTTATATTTTATATTCTTGATGTACGTATATAAATTGCTATTTTTAAGAAGTATTGAATAAATAAAAAAATTAAATTAAATATATTACTTAAAGTATTCTTTGCTAGTAGCAGCCTTATAACAAAATTAGGGCTTATTTCCTTTAATATTTTATTTAAAAACTAGTAATAGTAATAACTAACTGTATTTGCTATATCTTAAAGCTTTACTTCTTTAGCACACTATATAAGTCTTTACATAATTTTAAATATTATAGCTTAGCTTTAGCTAGTAATATAGCCTGCTAATAAGCTTATGTGTTCTACTTACGCTAAAATAACCTACTATACGCGTATTATAATTTTATAATAGAGTTTTTTACCAAATAGCTTATTCTAGTAGAACATAAATTCTACTTTAATATTTTAGAACTTTTTTATTATTAACGCGCAATACTTACGCGCTACTACTATTCTAAGTATATACTACTTATATAAAGTTTATAACCTGCTTTAAAACAAAAGCGTTTTTTTATTATAACTAGCGTAGTTTATTTATTAAAGCTTCTAACTCTACTATTACAAATTTGCTCCTAACTAATACTCTAGCTAAAAAGCATAGTATGCATAGTATATACCCTATAGCACTAGTAGTATAGATACTCTTTATTCTATACATGTTAGCTACATGCGTTTTATATGCGCCTTTTTAGCTATACTAAGTTATAAAACCTTTTGTTCTACTATGCTCTACCCTTGCTAGAAGCTTATTTTATAGTAGAGGTAATAATTAAGTTAATAACAGGTTTTTTTTATTTGTAATCCACTTTTCTTAAAAGTCTATTTATAAGGTTTATATACTTTAGGCAGTACTTAACTTTAAAATTGAAAGGCTCTAAATATAGAGCCTAGCGTGCTTATTATTGGTTTAGCTTCTATATAGCGCGTATAAAGCATAAGTTATTATAATTTATTAATACCTAAATAGTATGTTAAGCACTTTCTAAATAGTGTTGCTATTTCTTAAAACTTTATATAATAGCTAAAAGTTTAAAATTATATACTTTATAGTTTAGTTTAGCATTTTATAGTTTGTGTAAGTAAAACGCAATAGAAGACTATATTTTATTCTAAAATAGTTAAAATAATATGCCTAAAACAGCAAAAGTAAAAGTATTTATTTTAATAAAAATTACACGTGTTTTTTTAAAGTAACGTAGAATAGGCGTATATATAAAGTATTAATTTAACCTTATAAAAGTAGCATATATATTCTTATTCTAGTCGAACGCCTATTTTTCGTTTAAGATATTTATTAGAGGTGCTATTTTTATAGCATAGTTCTTAATAAAACGCTAATGAAAGTTTATAAATTTTAAAAAAAAACTGCAGTTCCTTAATACTAGTAGGTATAAGCTACTACTTAATAGTAGTAACACGCGCTAGATCTACGCAAATACTACTTTTTATAATAATAAAATTTAGAAAATAAACTTTACTTAAAGTAGATATACATTTTTTAATATTTACGTATAACTCTATTCTTTATAAAAAGTTAAGTACAGCGCGTATAGCATGCTAGTATAGCGCAATGTTATTATTGTAAGTATAAATGAGAATATTATCTAGATAAACTATATATATATAATTTAAGCACCTTCTTAAAGCCTTATTAATTTAAGCTTAAAAACTTGCTAAGGCATTTATAAGCCTAAAAAGCTTGATAAAATATTTGAAATGTTTATATTCTGTTTTAAAAGTAGTTTTCTACTTATTTCTTACTTTAATTCTTAAATAATAGTAGGCGTTTTTAAGATATAATGTTGTATAGTAGTGTACGCCTAATAGGCGGTCTAGTGTCTCTTAAATTAAAGAGAGTAGGCAATAATTTCTTATTATAACAGCGTTAAGACCCTGATAATCTACGCAAAAGTAAAAAGTCTTATTTTTTTTTGTATAAATAATATTAAAGCGTCTGTAGGGCTAGTGCTGTAGTAAATTCTTTTTTTAGGTACTTTTTTAATATATTTGCAAAGCAGTTAATACCTGTAAGAAAAGAAAGCATAAAAAAAGCTACAATAAAGTTCTTTTCTTTATTAAATAGAAATTGCGTAATCTAAACTTTTTAGTTGTAGAAAAGTTTTAGTAGTATTATTAATGAGAATGTTTGCATAGTTTCATAACACATTAAGTATATACTAAACTTACGCTATAAATATATTTAGTATATAACGTGGTTCACAAGCGAGTGGCCACCCCAAGCAAGTGGCCACCCCAACACCAGCGCAGCGTACGCGCAGCGACGCAGCACAACACTACAACAAATTAGTATACTTTACGCAATACTATAGTATTATTTAGAAGCGTTGCTATTATATATATCCTCTATTTTTACTTTGCAAGTGCAGGAGATGTGCCTAACCTTGCTGCAACAGCCGCAGCGCCTCTCTACGCACACCTTTTTCACAGGCGTCTTGCTGTCCTTATACCTACTACCTTTCTTTTTAGCAATTAAATTAGATACTTTACTAACTATTAATGTCTCCTCTACGCGTAAGTACTACTTTTTATAAGTTTTATACTTTGTAAGCGTGTTAATAGCGTCTTAAAAACTACTTACTTTATTTTACATTAACACTATATTATAAGCTATCTACTAAGCGCCTTTATATAGCTACTTAACCTACTTATCTAATAAGCTTGCTAGTAACTTTTAGTAATTTTAAATGCAATTTTAAATTAGCATAAATTACGCTTTTATTTTATAGGCTTTGCGCAGTGTTTACGCTTTTTAAGCAATAGTGCCTAGTATAAGTAATATTAGTAAACATAGCTATATATTTAACTTTAATAGTATAGCTTTTAAGTTATATAAAACTAGCCTAGCACTTAAAAACTTTACATAAACGTTTTTTAGTATAAACATTTTTTTATAAGCTACTTTAGAGGCTAGTAAAAAAGTTTTTTTGTTAATATAGTAAATACAGCTATATACTAAAAGTAAGATTCTATTACTATAGTAGCGCTTTAATAGCAAGTAGAGAGTAATATTAAATGGCTATAAAAAGTGTAATAAGTAAAATAGTATGCAGAGAGTAATAATATTATTCTTTTTATAGTAATTTTAGAATTCTACTAAGTAGTAGCTTTTATAGCTGTTAATAATAAGTAGCTTATACGCTTTAGTAGAAGATACTTTTATATAAATATTAAAGTACTTAAGCTACACAAGTGCGTAGTTATTATTAATTTAGCTAGTAAAAGAAATAGTAATAATCTAATTATAAAGTAGATTAGTAAACTAGAAAGTAATAAAGACTTTTTCTGCAAAAATAAAAAAAGGTAAAATAATGTACTCTATTACAAAGACGTCTTATACTAAAGTTACTTACTTATAATTGCTAGGCTGTAGTTTTTTTTATTTTTTAGGTTTCTCTTAGCCTGTAATAATAAGCTAAAAAGATATCTTACTTATTATAAAGCTAGACTTATTAAAGTTCTAAGTATCTTTATCTGTAATACTATATTTCGCCTTTTTTAATTAAACTAGACTAAGCTAGAGCTAGATAACTGCTAAGTCTTTATAAGCAGCTTGCTAGAAATTATTTAAACAACTTTATTATATTTGCACTTTAAGTATACGCTTAATAAAGTTATTAACTTAGTTCTTGCCTATAAAGTTTCTACTACACTTTTTTAGTAGTTTATTAGCTATATTATATATGTGTGCCTTTAAGAGCAGCAAACTACGTAAACTTTTTTAAGTATATACTTTATAATTGCTTTTTTTAGCTTTGTAAGGCGCTTTAAGTTTAGCTTATAATTACGTTAAGAGCATTGTCTAGTGCGTTAGCGGCGTACAGTCGTTTAAGGGACGTTGTAGACGGCTACAGTACCCTTTTTACTTAGAATCTAGTTTAATGTAATATTTAAGATTGCTAGAATTATATTTCTTTTAGTATAAGCTAGTTGTACGTTGCGCTGTTAAGATATAAGACAATATTGCTGCGCGTGCGCTGCGCTAGTGTTGGGGTAGCCACTCGCTTAGGGTGGCCACTCGCTTGTGAACCACGTTATGCCTTAAGCTTAATACTTACGTTATTACTTTAAACTACTTTTAACAAGTAAGTTTTTAAGTTTATAAGTTTTGTATTTTTTAAAAATACTTTAGTAGCTACTAAGTTAATGTTTACCCTTATATATTCTTAATACTATATCTATCTTTTGTAGTTAATATAAATACTTTTTTAGCTTAAGAAAAAGTTGCTAAGTAGTAATAGTGCGCCTTTTTTGTCTACTTTGTACGCAGTAACCTTTGTAATACGCTCTACGCTATTATTATTTATTAAGTATAGCTAAAGCTTATATGCTGCGTATGTATTTTGCCTTTTAAGTCTAATTTAACTTAGGTAAAAAGTTCTATATCTTAATTAAGTTTTCAATTTATCTCTACAGCTATTTTTGAACTAATATAGCTAATATGTAGTTATAAGTTTAAAAAAACTTAAATTTTTTTTTTACTTTAGTTGCTAAACGTGCGTAACACACGCGCTATATTTCTAGTAAAATATTCATTAGTACGTGCTTTACTAACTCTAAATTTGCAGTAAGGCTTAACTTTTTTTATTTAATTTATATTAACTAAAACTTTATTAAAGTTACTACTTTAGCACTTATTAGCATAGTATCTTTTTATAAGCATTTAAAGTATATAGTATTATTACTATTTTATTACTTTTTAAATACGCCTAGTATAGTAGCTAAAAAAAAAAATTTTCTTTGTAAAAGTATTCTAGTGGAGTAGATTATATATAATAAGTACTCTATGTAAGTTTTATTTAAGTATAAATTGAAGCGTAATATAGTCTTTTTTAGTTATAAGAATTTAATAATAGTTAATAATTATATACTATAGTTTAAGCCTTAGTTTTATAACTAAGTGCTAGACTTTTTATACCTTAGTATATATTTAAAGTTAATTTTTAAAAATATTAATATAAGTTATAAATAATTAAGTAGTTTAGTTTTTTTACTATGTAGTATGCGTATACATAGTTACTACTTTAAAGCTATAGTTAATAAAGTCTAAAAATAAGTTAAGTATACATTACTTAAAGTAGTTTTAAGTTAGCACTTTTCTTTTTACCTTAAAAAAATACTTATAGTAAGTATACTAAAGCTTTTAAAAGTCTGCTTTAAAATACTATATTACTTAAATTACTTTATAACTATTTCTTTTAAATTTTTATAGTAGTAGCTAAAACGCTACTTTATAGAAATGAGTAAACTTATAACATTTTTTAAAAATTTTACTTTAGTATTTAGCAAGATCTTTAGGTTTTAATACGTATTATATATATATAGTATATAATACTTTAAGTGCGTTTTATACGCAGTATAATATAGTTTGTACTATTAGTATACTTAAAATTTCTCTTTATTTAACCTCTTTTAGTTATGCTACTTCTTTTTTTAACTCCTGCAATTATTACAAAAATTAAAGTCTATTATATTACTTTTTAATAGCATTAATACGCTTCTTAAGCGTTGTAGGTGCGCTTTAAGTACGCTTCTTAGGCTTCTTAAATGTAGTAAGCCTTAATAGAGTTTAAGAGGGGTTAAAGAGTTTAAATGTAGTAAGGCTTTAGCTTTCTTAATTACTTTAAGTGTTAGATTGCGTTAAGAGGGCTATCTTTAGACTATTAGTTTGTAGGGCAGGTATTATTCTGTAAGGGGTAGCTTTAGGCAATAGTACTTGCTTCACACTATAGAAGAAAGGAAAAGATAGCTTTAAAATAATAACGTGTGTATATTTTAAGCAATAATACCTATAGGTATCCTTGCAGGTAAGAAGCCCCTTATAAGCACAATTGTAGGTAGGCAAGCTAACAATAAGCGAGCTTAGCGGATCTAGCCGGCACGCAACCATCCGTGACACTTTCATAAAAGCTAGAGGCTTTTACTAATTGTAAAAGAAGACTTCTTTCTTCTTCTTTAGAGGGCCTAGGGTACTACCTTTAAAGAAGAGACTATTAGAAAGTCTTTCTAAGTAACTAAAGTCTATCTACCTAATTTCAAGGTTATTCTTTAAAAATTCTGCAAAATGGCCTCTGGTTTAGATAAATTTTTAGCTTTTGTACTTAGTAGAGATAATCAGCTTAAAATAAAGACTTTTATATGCTATATAGTATGAAATTGGAATAGTAAAAAGGTAAAAAAGCTTTATTAATGTCTCTACTATATTTTAGCTTAAAATAGTATCCTTTATAGAAAGATACAAGGCTTAAAAGAGGCTCTTTTAGTTAAAAAAAGACACTAAAAGAAGACCTATACTTTCTAACTTAATAATTTTTAAAAGTACTATAGTAGTACTATTTTCTAGTTGCCTAGAAAAGTTTGTTAGGCTTAGAACAATAAGGTAGCTTAATAATACAAATAACAACTACTATAACTTTAAAAAGCTAAGAGGTCTTACTTAAAAGAGTAAGCTTAATTATATAAGGCTTAATAAGCTAAAGAGAGGCGTGTTAAGAGAGAGAGGCTTAAGGAGGTAAGGCAGAAAGAGAAGGTAAAAAAAGCAGTAAAAAAAAAGTGTTAGAAATCAGCTTGCGACGCTTAAAAAGCTATATAACTGTTTTAAAAAAGTAAGTGCTAGGGCTTACAAGCCTCTACTTAAAAGCAGAAGCGTTAAAAACGTATTAAAATTAATTTATCTTATGTTAAAGCTAAGGTAGCTGCACTAGCTGCCCTAGCGCGCACCACCTACCGCGGGCGTAGCGTTAACTTACTAAGTAAATATAAGTAGCACAAATTAATTACAATAATATATATACTATAACGTTACAAAATCTTGTAATACTAGCTATTAGTAGTGGCTCTACAGCCTTATTTTTCTTAAATCTTTATGTTGTTAGGGTGGTCATCACTTGAACATGGTCATCACGCGCACGGACACGGTAAGATGTCTATGCGCGCAATAAAACAGGTCGCGTAACGATACACCCTACCACAACAACCACCTACACAAAACGCGTTATAACTCTACTAATATAGACCTAATCTAGGAAGTAATTAAAGAAATTAAATTACGCGAACTAGGCGCTTCTTTTAGCTATTGCTAAGTTGCAAAAAGGTTTAGTATAAGCTACTATACGCTTATTTAAAGGCACTAAGCTAAAAGCTAGCTGCGCGTAATTGCCTGCCTTTCCTTTTACTTTTAACGCGAAAAGGAGCTTATATAATATATTAAATTACTTATTAAAAGGCGTATACTACTTTTGCGTATAATAATACGCTATTTTACGTTATCTCTACTTAGTAGAGAAGTCTTAGAAAGCTAGGTTTCTAGATTTCTTTATAGGAACGCGTTCTATCTTATCTTATAATAGCAGGCCCCTATAGATTGCAATTGTTATAAAGCTAATTTAGCAACTAAGTATAGCTTATACTTTAACTTATTATATAATAAGATAAAAGAATATAATATATAGCCTTCTTACATTTTTAATATAGATAAAAAGAGCTTCTTACTTAGAATTCTTAGCAAGTCTAAAAAGGTCTTTAGTAAAAAGTAATATAAAAAAGAAGAAGTTATTTTAAGCCTATAAAATAGCTTAAGAGAGTAGATTGCAGTCCTAGCCTGTATTTGTTTAGATAGTACACTTCTTTTTCTATTCTTTATTTTTTAGTTAACTACTAGAGCCCTCTAATTAAGCTAGATAAAGGCAATTAATCTAAATAAGTACTTAGTTTATGTTACCTTATTACTTTTTAAAAAGACTAATAATAATATAAGCTTAGCTTAGCTTAAAGAAGTATTGAAAAGAGAGACTATGCGCTACGCTTAAACTAAGTATTAATTACTTATTATTAATAGCTATTTATTTTATATACCTATAAATTTTCTAAATTATAAAAATAAGTATAGAATTTTAGTTACTGTATATCTTTTTTATTTAACTTATAAGCTTTAGCTACTTAATATTAAGATGTTTAGGCTTTTAGTATTAGCTTACTTAAAAAAGTTATTAAACTTTTTTTATTAAAGCTATAAAAAATAATTTCTAGCGAAAAAAGACTTTTTTAAGCTTTTCTAAAAAGCATAGTATACAGCTTTTAAAAAGAAGACTATTTTAAGCTTTTTTAAGGTAACTAGCATTAGCTTACTAAATGCTAAAGTTATTCTTTAAAAGTTTTAGCAAGAGGCCTCTAGTTTAAATAAAAGCTCTTTTTTTATCTTTAGTAGAGATAACTAGCTTAAAACTAAGTCTATTATACGCTAGGAGGTAAAAAATTTTAATTATAAGAAGGTAAAAAAGCTTTGCTAAAGCCTCTACTACTTTTTAGCTTAAAATAGTATACTTAGAGAAGAAAACTAGAGCTTAAGGAAGGCTTTTTTAGTTAAAAAGAGACACTAAAAGAAGAGCTATACGCTTTAACTTAATAGGCCTAAAGAGTACTATAAAAAAGCTGTCTTTTAGTCTTTTAAAAAAGTTTGCTAAGCTAAAAAAAATAAGATAGAATAATAATAAAAATAATAGTAATTATAACTTTAGAAAGCTAAAAAATATAAGTTAAAAAAGCAAGCTTAATTATATAAGCTTTAAATAGCTTAAAAAAAGCGTGTTAAAAGAAAAAGGCTTAAAGAGGTAAGAGAAAAGAAGAGAGCCGCTAAGGTAGCTTAAAAGGAGGCTTAAAAGGCAGCCTAGGAGGCTGAAAAAGCTATAAAATTATCTTAAAAAAGTAAGCGCAAAGCCTTATAAAGCTCCTCTTAAAAGTAGAAGCATTAAAAACATATTATTGTTAATTTATCTTATATATAAGCTTAGGTAGCGAAACTAGCTATCCTAACTTAGACTACCTGCCACAGCCGCACTACTAAGGTACCTTATAGATTTAGATAGCTTAAATTAATTACATATATGTAATTACTACAACTCTACAAAATCTTGCAATAATAGCTTTTAGTTGTTATTGTACAGCCTTATCTTTACAATAGGCTTTTTTGGTGGGGTGTATCGTTACGCGACCTGTTTCATTGCGCGCACAGACACCTTACCGTGTCCGTGCGCGTTTTGAGCCAGTTCATGTTTTGAGCCACCCCACCAAACTGAGATTTTAGAAAAAT
>WBOK01000330.1:0-73405 GCA_009289805.1 Alternaria gansuensis | reverse complement strand
ATCTACAATCAACCTACGATCAATTGATTACTAGAAGCTATTACGCTACTAGTACCACTTATCATTGTTATCAGTTGATCTACAGCATCTACGCAATCGATTACGTGAGATTACATAGATTGCGTGATATTGCATCATCTACTACGCAAGCTATTGCGTAAGTACAGATCTTTCTAGAATGTTATCAAGATCTTTCCAGAATGTTATTTAGCAGTATATATAGACTGTAGTTTGTCTTGTAGTTAGAAACCAAGAGAGTCATAAGAGAGAGTTCTCAAAAAGAGAATTACAATATTCAATTGAGCAGTTGTACAATACAATAATAAGACTCAATTACTCTCTTCCCCTAGTCTCTATTTATTCTCGTATTCTTATCGTAGTCTACTACAAACAAGTAGAAGGCAGAGACCTCTACCTCTGAGTTGTTAGTAGAACAAGCAGCAATTAGCCCTAGAGATTGAATCCGCAACAATTACGCCTTAGTTTATAGTTGTTATCTATAAGCTGCCTACAAATTACAGCTTAGAGATTATTAAAGAAAAAATTAAAATTTTTAATAAAGGTCTTAAAGTAATAGGCAATCCTTTTAAGCTTATATTTAAAAATAAAAGAAGATATTAAAACTTTAGCTTAGCCTTTGTAGCTTTTGCTAAAGAGGACAAGGCCTAGAGGGCTATTAGAGAGAAACTCTATATTCTAAGGGAAAGCCTTAGAGTAGTAAAACTACAAGTAGTTAATATTTTAAGGCAATGCACTAATTGCTAAAGATTTAGCTACTTAGAAAATAAATACTTAAAAGTAGCCTGCTGAATTTGCAGCAAGCCTTACTATACTAACTAGTATAAGTATAAATCCTACACTAGTAAAAAGAAAGCCTATATTTATACTATATTTAAGTGTGCTAACTGTAACAAACTTTACGCGGCTAATAGCCTTAAATACAACATCTTACAAGCTAAGACAACTAGAACTAATTAAACTAATTAGTATAATTAAAGTCTTACAAATAAATATTAATGAAAGTAGCTCTACTATAGAAAGTGTAATTAACTTAGCTATTATAATAAATGCTGAAATTATTATAATACAAGAGCTGTAGTTAGCATAAAGGCTATACAAGAATACTAGGTTAATTATTTACTTAGACTTTATTTAAATCTTACTAACTTATAAAACATTACAACTAAGAACTTTATTTTATATTTAAAAAGATATAAAAGTAGAAGTTAATCTTTATATTAGTAACAACAACAACTTTTAAGCAATTATATTACTTCTTAACTTAAGAAAAATCTATATTTATAATATTTATAACAAAGAGAGATTAAAACAAAGCTTGTACTTAATAATAATTTAAAGACGCTTTTTAGAAGAGTTTATAAAATCTTATTTATTATCTTAAAGGATTTTAATTACTACTACCCTAGTTAGAGTATACAAGAGTGCAACCTAAATAAATAAGTACAAAACTTAGTAAAGAAGATAAATGATTAAACTTTACTTTATTAAATACTATAGGAGTTAAAACTTTCTTTAGAGGCTACATATAAAAAGAAAGCGTACTTAACTTTACCTTCTTAACAAACAGTATAGCGTCTACTATAATAAACTAGCAAGCTATTCTAAATACTAAATTAAACTATTACGCTATTCTTTTTAGCTTTACTAAATAAGGTTAGCTACCTAGCTAACTAGAAAAATATAATATTAAAAAAATAAACTAAAACTTTTTTAAAACTAATTTCTAAAAGGAAATACTATAAGTAAAGCAAGAAAATTAAGTACTAGCTATACTACAAGCGTCTAACAACTTCTTAAAGTAACTTTTTTTAAGATTTTTTAATTTTTTAAGAGAAAGCTTAGAAAAAATAGTAGAGGATCTTACAACAGCTATTTAAGAATTACTTATAAAATTTACTTTGCTTGTAAACTAAAAGCTAAAAATAAAGCCTTAGTAGTTTAGTAATTTAAATATCTTTAAGGCTAGCCTACATAGAGCCTATTAAAACTATAAACAAATAGCAAAAAGAGAAAATAATACTTTGTACTTATAGAAAAGAGACTACTTGCTTACTAAGAATAATTACTTTAAAGCTATTAAAAAGGCTAAACTTAACTATTAGAAATAGTTTCTCTAAAACAAATTACCTAAAGAGATATTTAAAGCTATAGCCTATACAGAAAACAACTTCTTAATAAAAATTCTAGCTATTAAAAGTAAAGAAGCTTTTAAGAAGAAATGCTAAATCTTTAAAAAAAAACCTATTTCTACTACCTCTTACTACACCAGCACTAAGGCTTAACAACTACTAAGAAAACAACAAATAGAAGTAGCTAACGTTAACTAAAGAAGAGCTCTATACTGCCTATAAAAAGATAAAAGCTACCTTACTAAGACCTTATAGAATTAGCTAAGAAGTTATTTTAATAGCGTATAAATACTAACTACACACCTTCTATAAAGTCTATTTAATGCTCTTCAATCTAGAGTACCAACTAAGGTACTAGAGAAAGGCTAAAAGAGTTATTATAAAAAAACTAAACAAGCTTAATTACTTAATCCTAAAGGTATATAGAGTTATTTTTCTTTTGTGCTGCCTAGAGAAGGCACTAGAGAGGCTCTACGCAAAGAGACTAAGTGTACTAGCAGAAATAAAAGACTTACTTTACTCTTTACAAATAAGAGGCAGGCTTAAAAAATTAGCTATTAACGCTATACTACTTTTCTACAACAATATTTAACAATAGAGGCAAATAAAAAGTTACTTTAATAGCTTTTTCAGATATTAAAGACGCTTTTAACTATTTATTTAGAAACAAGCTGCTTAAGAATATATGCAACTAACAACTACTAACCTGCTTTATATTATAGACTAAGTTATTCCCTACTAAAAGGCTACTGGAGCTATCCTTTAATAGGCAAACAGAGAAACTATAAAAAGTAAATACTAGTACGCTATAAGGAAGCCTAGCATTACCTGTTCTATTTCTTATTTATACAAAACTGCTATTCTAATTAATTACCACAAATGATAATATATACTTTTTATTATATATAGACAACCTGCAGATCTCTATATTAACAACAACTATTAGGAAAAGAATTAAACTACTAGAAAGAGAACTAGCAAATCTTTTTAGCTAAGCAAAAGAGTTAGCTATTAAATTTAATAGCTTAAAAACGGAATTAGCTAATTAGACAAGATTAAGAAAGAACACTAGCAGAGTCTTTACGTTACCTACTAAAAAGACCTTCTAACTAAAAAGATTAGTTAGATAGCTAGGCATCTTCTTTAATAATACTTTGAAGTTTAAAGATTACTGCTACATAAAGATACAACAAGCAACTTAATTCTTTTTCCGCCTAAGTAGGCTAGCTAATATAAATAAAAGCCTCTTACTTAGAGTAATAAGATAATTATATCTAGCTTGTATTATAAGTATAGCAGATTACAAATACTAACTATTTTAGAAAAAACAACAGCACGTTTTTAATAGTAGGCAGAAACTTTAAAACTAAGCTTATAGAAAGATTCTAAAGACTTTGAAATTATCTCTTATAATATCTACTAAACTAGAAGCTACTCTTTACCTACCTAGAGTTAGGCTTAGTAGGTAAAGTAGGCTGGTAAATGGGTATAGGTTGGGTTGTGGTTGGGTCAGATCCGCACGGACCAGAACACCAAAATCTCAACCTTTACTTCTTGATAACTCGCTTAAAACTAGGTATATTCTAATGCAACCTTAATAGAAGGTGCATTAGTATTAGAAGATACTTGCGTTAAATTTTTAAGAAGTTTTATGTACTATAGCCTTAGATATTGAGCTTTAAATGCTTAGATACTACATAACTAAGTCAAATGTTGATAGAATCTTATAAAAATTTAAGATATCTATCTTCTAGTACTAATGCACCCTCTATTAGGATTGCATTAGGACATACCCAGTATTACGTGGTACTAAGGTTAACGGCGTAACGCGCATGACGGCGTAACGCGCGGTTTGAACATTAAAACCACCACTAAACTTAAGGCTGTAGAGCCTCACACAATAGCTACTATTGCGAGATTTCTTAGTAGTAAGATCTATAAGGCTTAAATAATACAGAGGGGTGACAAAAAAAAAAGAAATCAAAAAAGTTATTGTTTTTAAAGCTTTATATTTCTATGACCAGAAGGGCTATACCTAAAAGAGTTAGTGATTTGAAAAGCCAAGAACTTCCTGTTTAAGATAGGTTGCTTAGTAGGTCGCTTAGTCAGCACGGTTGCCCCTGCAAATTTGCGCAAACTATAAGGGAAAAAAAAGTAAAAACTAATTTATATATAACTTTTTAACTAACGTATAAAAATCGCTACTAAAAAAACAATGTTTAATAGGATTACGTAAGCATTATGTAAGCAGGTTCTAGAGAGTATTATCTTATTAACTTTAAATATAATTTAAGAGTGAAAAAAATAGGGATTGCTTATATAAGCGCTAATTACGTAGTATATTAGTAAGCTTATAGTATGTAAGAAAAATTCATTTTTTCAATTTACTTTTTCTATAGCATCTTCTTTTTAGCTTATAATTTATCTTAATTTAGATAGTAAGTTAATACTTTATATTAATTACATAAGCTTATTACTCTAAACAGTAATTTACTTAAAAATCTTTTTAAAAGTATTACTACATAATTTAAGTTAGATTATATAAAAAACTTAGCTTTTTTACTTACTTTTATGCTGAAACTAAGTTGTTTTACTATAATTTCCTCTAAGATCTAATAATTACTTAGTAAAAACTTTACTAAAATATATAAAAATTTAAATTAAAAGTTAAAAAAGGAAAATTAACATTAATTTCTTATAAAAAGCTTATAAAACTTGCAAAAAAAAATAGATATTCTATATTATTCTAATAGAAAATGTTGCTTTTAAGCTAAATAAAAAACTTATAGTTATTGTATTTAAACTAAGTAAAAACTTTAATAACTTTAAGATATAGACTTAAATTAACATATATATTAATGTAAGTTTACTTCTATTTACTGTTATGGTGCTAAAATAATAGGCTCTTTACTATATTAATTTAACAAACTTATAAGTCTGTTAAATTTTTTTAAAAGTATTTAATGGTTATACTGTATAACAGCTATAGTGTTACTTAGCTAATAAGGAAGCTATAGGCTAGCTTACTTAGTATTAGTAAGCTTTTTTATCTTATTAATTAAATAAATCTCAAAAGCAAACCTTTTTTTATAACTTATTAATCTATTATAGTATAACTTTCAAACTTCTACGCAAAAGAGAGTAGCGATATATATTTAAAAATATTTAACATTTAGCGATTTTTATACGTTTAAAAAAAAGTTATACGAAGATAAATTTTTACTTTTTTTTCTCTCTTAATTTGGGCGGAGTTGCAAGGGCAGCCATGCTGACTAAGCAGCTTACTAAGCAGCCTATCTTAAAGAAGAAGGTCTTGGCTTTTCAAATAACTTACTCTTTTAGGTATAGCCCTCCTAGTTATAGAAATATAAAGCTTTAAAAACAATAACTTTTTTGATTTCTTTTTATTTTTGTCACCCCACTGTATATATAGCTATAAAAATTAAGTTAGAGTTTTAATTGCGCGCTCTATGCGCGAGGAAGACGCTAGTTAAGCTATAACACTACTTTAAGGCTCTCTACTACTTTTTTTTCTTTTATAATTTAACGTTCTTTCTTAGCCTTAGGGTAGTAAATAGGTTGTGGGTACCCACGCGTGGGTATAAGTTGGGTTAGGGTCGCACAGACTAGTAGTTGTACTGACTAGTAGTTGTGGTTGTGGTTGGGTCGCACTGACTAGTAGTTGTGGTTGTGGTTGGGTCGCACTAACTAGTGGTTGTGGTTGTAGTTAGGTTGTGGTTACGTGCTATTTATAGTAATAAATAGCTGTGTTAAACAGGTGAGATTAGGAGAGGCAAGCTAAGTAAGCACTAATTTAGTTATATGGTCTGTGCGATGCGACCTAACCACAACTACAATCTAACTTATACCTAGGCTAGTAAATAGGTTGTAGGTACCTACGCGTGGGTATAGGTTATTAGGAGATAGTTAAAACTTTATTACTACAGTTAATTATTACAGCTTGTAATTACAGTAACGCTTAAGCCTTAAGGCGCTGCCGCTTTTGTGCTAGAAGTAGAGAGTCCTCTTTTGTAAGCTCATCTTCTACTGTTTCCTCCTCTAGACTACATATACTATTTCTAGGCGCTAGGAGCTTAAATATATTGTTAATCTTATTACATAGTGCTTTAAGGCTAACATCTTTATTTTATATAGAAACTTCTTGCGCTTTTAAATTTAGGGAGATAGTATCTTTAAAAACTATAATCTGCTATATAGTTAAAGCTAAAAGGTAATGCTTTTAATTACTAATAACATCTTTCGCAGTGTTAAAAACGCGCTTAACACTAATACTAGCAATCAGAATTACTAATATATCTTTTACAACTTAAGACAGCTAAGGATAAGTATTTTTATTTTGTTGCTACTACTTTAGAACATTAAATAATATTTTTAGTTTAATGTAAGGAGTGCTAAGGTAAGATTCTCCTTCTTGTTAAGTAAGGCTTTTTATTTCTTTTCTTTCTTGTGTAAAAGATGTTTAACTTAAAGTAGAAAAGCTGTTAAAAGGCGATTAAGGAGCAGGCCTTTAAAACTATTTACAGCTAAGTGTTTTTTTTAAGAAAGGAGTAGAGACTAGTGTTTAATTTGCCTCTTTACTGTTGTTATATTAATTAAGATACTTAAAAAACTATTTATAATATATGTGCTTGTCTTAAAGTTCTTATGTAGAATTTTAGTTAGCTAATTAGCACTTCTCTGTAATAACGAACTGTAATAACTATATTTTATATATAGTAAGCTTTTAAGTTAGATTTAGAATAGCTGCGTAGTTAAATAGAAACTTTTACTTAGCTAATGTTTTTGCGTAGTACTTGCTTAGTTTTTCTTTTCTCTTATTTATAGTAGCTTGTACTATTGCAGGCTACTCTGTAGTGCAACTTTTTACGTTTTTATTAAAATTGTTAGACATTAAGTTTATAAAATTAAAAAGACAGTTATACATAAGCTAAATATATTAGACTTAGGGCTTCTAGTTCTTACTTAAAAAGCTTATAGCATCCTTAAACTACTTAAGCATCTCTGTAATTACCTTAATAGAGTGCTACTTAATAGAAGAGAGTTAAAGACGCTTAAAGTTATAATAGTTAATCTCTTTTGTGTTGTTATTAGAGTTAACAACAACACAAGTACTTTTTTTTTGGTACTAGCTATTTATTAATATATTTTAAGAGCTTAAGCGCGCGCTTGCATATGTTATATATTAAGTTCTATTAAGTTTTTATATCGCGAATAACAGAAAGTTGTTTTCTTAGTAGTAGATGTTGTTAAGTAGTAAGGAATTACTTGTACTATTGTAGTAACGTGTTAATAGTAATGCAAATAGCTTAGATCTAGACAATAGTTATAATATAATAATTAGATGTAATAAAAGTATAAATACCTTATAAAGTGTGTTTAGAAAGGACATCTTATGTTTAATTTTCTTAACATATTACCTGCGTAAGACCTCTCTAGGTCTAACCTCTATAATATTAGCTAGTTAGAGATGTTAGATTATATCTTGAACTACTAGGTTAATAATATAAGCTAGGCATAAGATAGTGTTTTCTAAGGCGCTCTAGCTAATATTCTTATTTGCTAGTATTAATTAAATTGTCTAACTAAGTACTGTATTGTTGCTAGCATTATTGCAAGTAATAGCTAGAAGGCAAGACCTAGTATTAGTGTTTAAAAGTACACGTAGTACCTCTATAGCTATTAAAATTCTAGTATGTCGTCTACGTATTAGTATAAAATTAAGTAGTTTCTCTTAGAATTGCTAGTTTAGTGTAATATAGTAACTTTTAACTGCAAGAAAGCTAAGATAATTAGCTACAAACTATATATCTAGTATAATTAAAATTTTAGTTGTAGGGCCTAAGTTGTTAAGAAGAGAGGCTTTTGCTTTATAAAACTAGTTCTAAAACATTAACTTAAATTTATAACAGGTAATTATCGCAGTTTAAGGCCTTAAGAATTAAAGAAAGCACGTAAATAATAGCTGCTTAATAGTTTAGAATAGCTAATTACTGTTAACAACTACTTAAATAAGCTCTTTTTTAAAGGCATCTTAAGTAAATTTAGGTATTAAAGTAGGTGTACTACTTTTTTAAAGTTAAGTATATATAGAGTTTGTTGTGCGTAGACTATTATAAATAAAAGTTAAAGTACTCTAATAATTAACTGTATTAATATAGTTTATAAGATGTTTAGTCCTTATTCTTGTTAGCCTTAAGTGTTGCAGGATTATGCTACAGTTAAGACAGAATACATAAAGGCAGCTAGTTGTAATATAGACAGCTTCTCTAAACTTTAACTAAATGCTACTAATGCAAGTAGCACAGTTCTAGTAAGGAGATTTGCTGTCTAGATTTTAAGCCTAGCTAGTTGTACTCTACTACTTATTTTAATTAGTTATAATTTTATATCTTCCTTCTAGTATAGCTTCTTAAGGTGAGTATATTAATAAATCTAACTTTTTCTACCCTTCTCCTTAAATAACCTAGTGTCTGCTTATTTAGAATTAGTAAAGGTTTTATAAAAGCTTGTAGATGTGTTTAGCTATAATATATATGTAAATAGCATTTAGTTTAAGAATATAATAAAAAGCTGTAAAAAATTGTTGCGATTGCTAACCTTTAATAGTATATAGACTATAGGCCTTTAGTAGACGCATGTAAAGCTAAACTAAAATTAACTTATCTCTCTAATTACGTACTTTGTTAGGCGCTTTTTAATTAGACTTTATTAATTTAAAGGACGTTAGAATAAAAGTAGTATCGTTATAAAGTTATGCAATAATATTTATGTTATATAAATTATGTTAATTAGCTGTAATAAGCGCTAATTAATACTAATAACTTAGCATAAGAATAACGTGAGCCACAAGCGAGCTGATTACACAAGCGAGCTGATTACTAAATGCGGCACCCTACGTTTAAACGCGAACAACTTAACACTATAATAAGCTATTATAATAGCATGTGCGCTTATTATGCCTAGTTTTACTGCATGTCTTACAGCGTTAGATACTACCTCTACTACTACCTGCGCGCAGCCTTCTATTACGCGCCTTCTTTTTAAATTAACTATTAACGTCCCTTTGCTTAACTATTGCTTTAGCCTTTACTTGCAATAAGGTTTCTTCTTCCTAAATTTGCTTTTTTTTATGCTTTTTATGCTTAAAAGCAGCTCTATTTGCTACTTTAAGGTTAGCTACCTTAGCTGCTAAAAGCACCTAAAAGTATACTATAATATCCGCCCTTTTTTTAAACTGCCTTATTATCTTAATAATTAATGCTAGTAATAAGCTATAGTGCCTCTAAATCTAGTTAAATATAAGCACTAATTAAGCTTCTATTTTAATAGCGTTGCTTAGTGTTTTAGGCTGCTAGGTAGTAAGCTCTAGTAGTAGTAGTAATAGCGTATAAAGCTTAACTTTAAGCTTTAATAATACTACCTTTAAGTTATATAGTACTAAGCTAGTTGCTTAAAAGCTAAATATATTATTCTTCTTTAAGAACGCGCTACTAAATACTTAAGTAAAAGTAGTTAAGAAAGCTTTCTTATTAATGTAGTTAATATAGCTATTTACTAAGATATTAATCTCCTTTTTATACGCCTACTTTAAAGGAGCAAAACACTCTATATTAAGAAGCTGTAAAATATAAAAAGCGTGTAGAGGCATATAAAAGGTAATAATCTTATTCTTTTTATATAAATTTTAAAAAGTAAGTAACTTATAGCTTTTATAGCTATTAAAAATAAGCAGCTAGTAACTACTTACTGTTTAAGCTTTTGTATGCTAAATAAAGTACTATAGCTAGGCAATACTAAGCTTATTTATTGTTTAACTATTATTACTAACACCTATTTTCTAATTTTTAAAGTTATAGTACTAAGCTTAGTTATAGTGCTTTGCTTTAAAAATTAGAAAGAGTAGAGCAACTTAGCTTCTAGTACTAATTATAGTAATTAATATTACTTACTTATAATTGCTAGGCTAAACTCTTAATAGCTTAAAGCGCCTTTTAGATGCTGTAACTACTTTTACTAACTCTTTAATACTTATCTAGAAGCTAGTCTTATTAAAGTTATAAGTATTTTTGTTTAAAATATTATACGTAGCTTTAACACTACGTACAAAATTAAACTAGAAGCTAATAATAGCTAAATTGCTGCATAGAACTCTTTAGAGATTACGCTGCCTAGTTACTTAAGATTTAATACTAGGCTTACGGCGTATAAAGTTAGTAGCCTAGTTCTAGCTAACCTAAGTACTACTACGTGCAGTAAGTAGCTAATTAGCTATTTCTTATACGTAGCTAAGCGTGGGAGCAAAACCTCGCGCGTTAAGCTTTTTTATATACTAGATTATTATCTTTTCCTTATGCTTTACTAGCTTTAATAAATTAGGATAGATATTGTGTTAGGCAGGTGTTTTAGCGCGTTAGGTACTAAGCGTGCTTTAAGGAACGTTGTAGATAGCAGCAGCGCGTTGCTAACTTAGTAATATATTAGATTTTATAGCTTAAATAGCAAGGATTAGCCTATCTGCGCAGGAAAGTAATTTAAGATTAGGTAGTTGTAACATTGTAATAGATAGCAGGAGGTAGTGTTGTCTTAGCAAAGTAATCAGCTCGCTTGTGTAATTAGCTTGCTTATAGCTTACGTTACTACTATAATTAATCTAAAAAGCTTTTAAAGTCTGTAGAATTGCTAGAATCTATGTTCTTATTCTAATTTTTGTTCTTAACTTTAGCCTGTAATTCCTGCTACTGCTCTTTAGTTTTATACTTATTCTTACATTAATTATAGTACGCATTAATATTAAAATTATTGTTAACTTCTTTTTTACATTTATTACTATTGTGTCTTTTAATATATAGCTTATTGCTGCGTAGAATAGTATTGTCGCTAAGTCCTAAGAACTTGTACACCAGCGGAGGCTTAAATAGTCTATACTAGGTAGTAAGTATATATAATAAAAAAATGTGTTAAAACTTACTTTTAATCTTTACTTATAGCAACAGCTAACTTCTTTAAACTTATATTTTTAATAAAGTCTTACTATTTTTTTGCTTATTTGCTTTTAAAGGTATTAGTGCGAAGCTTTGCTAAACCTTTATTATAAGTGCGACGTATAATCTTTTTAAAAACAATGCTAAAGCTATAAATCTAAGTATATATATAACTTTAGCTACTATTGTTTAAGCTTTCTATTGCTTATACCGCCTTGTCTAGGATTCTTGCGTGCTGCTTTATATTAACTTTATAGTATACATTTTTTTTTTTTTATAAATTTAATTAAGAGTTGTCTGTAGCTACTTACCTATTTATATGTAAGCATAACTCTATAATAAATAACTATATTAACTTACTACTCTTCTAGGCGTTGTATTACTTTTAGTTAAGTACTTCTTATGCTACCTTTATTATTTTTTTGCGCCTTTCTACACTTACATTCTTATATTGTTCTATGCCTTTTATTTTTTTCTTTAATTAGTATATAACAGCGTAATTAGCTACATATACGTCTTATAAGGCCTTTATTTTAAAATTAAGTTAAGCTACTTAACTTCTTTGCGCAACAGCTTAAGAACTAAAGCTTAATAATTTCTTTATTAGGACTTTTAAATTTATAAGGCAACTTTTTTTTAAACTGCCTTAGCTGCGTTGCGCAAGTATATTAGTAATTTTATCTTTTTTATATTTATAACTTTTTACAAATTAGTATACGCTATAATTAATAGCTGTGTTAAATACTTCTATAAGCTTTTCTTACTTATCGCGTTTAAAACCTAGTAGCACTAAAATTTAAATACGCAGAACTAGGCCTTTAGGACTATTACTTAGCTCTTTTTTAATTGTTGTTATTGCGATAGATATAATAACTAACTGTAATTAGTTAATTTTAGTTGTAGTAGTTGTATAGTAAGTAGAGATACAGAAATATTACTATATTATAGCTAGTGTAGCTTGTGCGTCCCTACTAAAGCTAACTGAAAATTAATATTTTTCCTATATTTAAACACCCTACTAATTACTACCTACTAACAATACACCTTAGCACGTCGCATTATAATAGCTTTTTATTACGTCTACTTACGCACCTTATCGCTGCAAAAATAATTAATAATAATTTTACACGCTTACTACAAATTTTAATAACCTTACAACTACTATAATAGCGTGTACTAAGTAAACTGCGTAAGCTTTAACTAGTAGCAAGGCGCTTATAAAGAATTTATAAATAAAAGCTAGTTAAAAGCTGCCTGCATTATTTATAAAGGCTAGAGCTGTTAAAAAAAAACGTTAATATAAGCTAGGCAGTAAGTTATTATAGTCTTTTATTATAGTTAAATACTAATAGCGTATAGCTGTTGCGCTAAAAAAGATTAAGAAGTAGCAAAAGTTAACTAAACTATTATTGCGTAAACTTCTATTTAGCTGTCTTGTTTACAAGATTGCGTATACTTATTACTTTAATTTACGCTTTTAGGCAGAGGCAATTTATGCTCTTTAAGAGTTAGCTAAAGCGTTTTAGCTATTTTAAAGGTATTGTAACTACTCTTATTATTTTTAAATTTTATACTAATAAATATAGACTGTAACCTTAATGCTATTTATGTAAAGAAAGTTACTATTTAGGCTAAAGATTTAAAGATAGTAGTTAGATACTATAAGAAGTTTAGTACTAACTTTATGTTCTTATAGCTTTCTACAAAAAGACTGCATAGCAAGTAGTTAGAGTTCCTTTAGTGTATAATAATATAAAGATACTTTTTTAATTACCTTTTATACTGTAATAACTAACTATGTTAACAACTATAGTATAACTACTATATGTAGTTGTAGTTGGGTTAAGGTTGTAACTAAATTAGTGCTTACTTAGCTTACTCACCTCTCCTAATCTTACCTGTTTAACACAGCTATTTATCACTATAAATAGCACGTAACCACAACCTAACTACAACCACAACCACTAGTTAGTGCGACCTAACTACAACCACAACTACTAGTTAGTGCAACCTAACTACAACTACAACTACTAGTTAGTGCAACTTAACTATAACTACAACTACTAGTTAGTGCGACCTAACTATAACTACAACTACTGGTCTGTGCGACCCTAACTTAACCTATACCTACGCGTGGGTACCTACGACCTATTTACCAGCCTAAGGCTAAGAAAGGACGTTAAATTATAATAGAAAAAAAAAGTAGTAGAGAGCCTTAAAGTAGTGTTATAGCTTAACTAGCGTCTTTCTTGCGCATAGAGCGCGCAATTAAAACTCTAACTTAATTTCTATAGCTATATATATTATTTAAGCCTTATAGATCTTACTACTAACAAATTTTGCAATAGTAGCTATTGTGTAGGCTCTACAGCCTTAAGTTTAGTGGTGGTTTTAATGTTCAAACCGCGCGTTACGCCGTCATGCGCGTTACGCCGTTAACCTTAGTACCTACTGTCGCAGATGCATGTTGGTTGTAAGGACGTAGCTTATAGACCACTACGCTAAACACCTCCAAAAGAGTAGTAATAACTAACATAGTTATTGCTTGTCTAGAATAGTATATATAGATTACTTTAGCGACTTATCTAGTGAAAGACTAAGTCCTTACATTGGTGGTGTGTGAGATGCAGAATGACGGCCACTGAAACCAGATAACGCATGTTTGCGATGTCGAGTTGTGCAAAAAAATTCCCCAGTTGTTGGGGCTTCTCAGGCACTACCATGGCATGAGAGAATCATTTTAAACATTCTGCAATTTCCCAAAGTGTTGGCTGTGTTACAACGCCTGAAGTGGTAACATACGTCACAAAACTTTACCCGGATATTTACCCCAGACATCCTTTTCCCATACCAAGCGCTTGGGACTTTGCGCGATACATTAGTGCGATGTGTCCGCCAATAAGAGAGTACATCTGCATCCATTTTGCAGGTAACTCATGATCTCAAAGGCTTATCGCCCAACCGTTCAAGTGATGACCCCCGAGGTACCTGCTTCTCTTGATCTCATCTGCACAACGAGTTTAATATCTTTCTCTTAGCAAATTTTGTCAATTTCCTGTAAGAGGAGTAGATGCACAACAAAGAAGACTTCCGTGGATACATTCTTTTCTTTTCCTGCTTAAAGAAACTCTAAGGCGACATGTAGGCGTTTGCGCTAATGCAACAACACAGCTACAAGAGCAGATGCCATCTACCAGACTCTCGTTTCATGAGAGCATGAACACCGCCATAAAGAATCGCTGAGTTCTTGCTGAGCTCTGTGCAAGTTGAGAAGAATGAAAAAGCTACAAAGCAGGGTAAATATTCCCACAATATTAAAAACCTGCTCTGCCGCAGTCCACATGGTGAGCCCTCTCGCGTATATCGTGAGAGACACAGAGAGTAAAGCACTAGAAAGTATGAGAATCATACTCAGCTTGAACAACGTCTTCAGAAAGATGAGGAAAGTAATGAAAAAAATTATTACCGCGCATGCCATCACGGTCCTTGATACCAGCCAGAACAACCATAGATTTGGCCCTTGAGAGTCAACAAAGCTCCTGAAAGACTTGAGAATCCATTTAGGAAAAAATCGCTTTGCTGTAAGAAACTGTGGTATTTGTCAACAGCGACGCTTTGAATAGTAGGTTGAATGACAACGTACCGCTCTCTCCCATGGCACTTTCACAAGACTTGCAGCTCCTAGAAAATACTGTTGAAGATAGTGACGCCTAATTTCAATCCGCAGTCGATCAAAGGCTTTATTCCTACCCTCGCCGTAGATGAGCGGCATCTGCACCCCGAAGAAACCCAAGAGAGAGTATGCAGCGTCTTCTTCGCGTTTCGTTTTTCGGTCCATGGTCCACCGTATCTTGTTTTCAACGTCGTATTTCCAAGTAATTTCGCTGTTCTTGATTACCCCGCTCGGGATGTGAGTCTGGCGCGCGATGCCCTCTAAGAAATTTGTCTTGTCTCCAATCTCAGCGCCATCTGCAGAGAAGAACAGTAGCTTTCGAGGGGCAAGAAGCTCTTGAAACGTCCAACCGCGTGTGAACCACCTGCTCGATAAGAACGACTCTTCAGGAACTTCTTGTGTGGTAGTGTTCCATATACGACATGGTATATCTGATAGGTAGACGTAGCATACGGTCGAGTCGCGATACCATTTGTACATCGAATTGATAGCCTCGGAGAGCTCTGCGCTGCTACTCTTATCGATGCAACATGTATCAACCTAAGAAGAAACTCAGTCTATACTCACAACAGCAACCATGACCGACACACCCAGAAGTATTCCAGACCGTCCTTTGCAGCTTGCGCAGCGCAAAATTGGAGTTTGGCGTAGCCAAGCTTGGTCTTCCCTTTGCCTTTGCCCTTGTATATGTCCTTGAACGTGACCTCTTCATGATCTGGGCCCCAGGTATGAGATAGAATGGCGTAGGGGGGTATGTTTTCGGTGTATTCGACAAGGCTGAAGTCACAATCGCCTGTTGCTCTAAGTAGTCTCATGATATGGTATGTGTGCGGTGACACGACTGGAATTGAGTCAACGCGGTTAATGAGCGAAGACTTCTAAGTAATATGAGCATGCGAGTCAGAGTCATATACGAGGAGGCACAACGAGCTGAGTGATAAGGCTGGAGCGGGGCAGTGCAGCAGAGGCTGAGCGCGATGCATACTAAGGCGTCTCATCTTGGCGTCGCGAATCAGCATCTTCAGCAATATGCCTGATTGCCTGCAGGACGAAAATATCATTCGCCAGTAAACGAGCTTGTGTTGCTGGCAAGAACTGGCGTATACGCAGGAATTAAGACTTGTAGGACCAGGTAGCTTCCGCATTTGATTGCTCACTATCAGGTGTAAATCTTGCATAAGTCAAACCGCAGTTAACTGCTACCTGGCATCGTAAAATGATATTCCTTGACCCTCGCCTTTTCTGTGCGTCGTTCAACCTATGCATCATCAACAACAGCCTGGCGCCTTCAAAGCTTCGAGCTCATACCAGTATACGCAATGCACTCAATCTCAACCGGCACACCCTTGGGCAGCTGCTTAACAGCGACACAGCTGCGCGCAGGCTTGTGCGAGAAGTACTGCTCGTACATGCCGTTCATCTCAGCGAAGTTGGCCATGTCGTCGAGGAAGACATTGACCTGGCGTCACAGTCAGCACTTAGTTCAAGTTCCTGTCCACATACATCCGGGAAGGGAATGCTGCTCACCTTGACAATCCTATCCAAACCGACACCCGCCTCAGTAAGAATACCCTTGATATTCTCACAGCACATCTTTGTCTTATCCGCGATGCTCCCTTCAATCAAATTGCCCTTTGTGTCAGCAGGGATCTGGCCCGAGACGAAGATATTGGGGCCTGCGACGATGGCTTGTGTCTGTTGTATGCGTTAACACTGGGTAAATTGAGTGGCAGCGTAATGGTATAGCCTATCGAAGCTCCGAAAGGTAGAGGAGAAACGTACATAAGGTCCAGCAGCTACACCATCTGTCAGTAGAGTTTCACAGCTACCGGCGGGTTCGAGATGAGATGAGCGATTGGAATCTTACGAGGACAAGCATTCGCAGTATGGATCTTCTTAATATCGGACATTTTTCTTATTGCCCTGCTATCAATCACCCTGTAGCTTGAAGTTGTAATGGCAGGTCGCGTGGAAGTCGTAGTAGAAGCAGTAGGTCGTGTAGCACGGAAAATTCGCGGTCCAGCTCTTCTTCCTATCAGTAGCATGGGACACAGTTTATCTACGTCAGGTAAATCAAGGCTATCATCGGCGCGGGCGCACCTAGACTGTAGAATGACATTGGGGGGTAAGCTAGATGAGGGGGGATCCGGCATCGGCGTAGTGCGGGACTGCCCCCCACTTTCCTCATTCGCGAGCTGCATGTGTCAGCACGGTGCAGGGGTGTTGGATGGAGGGGTAAAAAGAGGGTCGGAAATTTTGGGGACAATGTGAGTTTTGCGACGGAGAGGGGTGCGCGTTCTGGCGGGGTTTTACACCAGCTTTCATAGCGAAAAAGACAGTCTGATGGAGCTTTTACAAGCGTCACGAAGATGTGTTATCAGTGTAGTGGTGTCGAATGTATTCACCGTAATGTTTTTGCAGCGCATTTTCTTCTGTATCAGCGCGCATGCATCGTGACTATACAAACCACCAACGCCGCCCATATGCATTCCGCCTTGTCCCCATCTATACGGTATATTTGTTTTACGGTATCGAGTCGAGATTCCCGCCCAAATGTTACAAATCTACTGCTCCATCTTCTCCTCCTGCCCCGAAAGCAATGTATGTACAGGCGCATCGAGCTTATTGCGGCCCTTGAGGAAGTCGAGTTCGAGTATGAAAAGGTATCCCATGATTGTTCCGCCTAGTTTCTTCACCAGAGAGCCGGCTGCGGCTGCGGAGCCACCTGGAATCTTATTAGCATCGCATTCAAAACGTGCATTTAGAATCTCCGGGGTCCCAACACACCAGTCGCGATAATATCATCTACAATGAGCACATTCTGCCCGCTCCTAATAGCCCCTTCTTGCATTTGGAAGAAATCGCTTCCATACTCCTTCTTGTACTCGGCCGTCTCGCACGGCCCAGGCAACTTGCCCCTCTTCCTAACCGGCACAAAACTCGCACCCAACCTCAGCGCCAAACTAGGTCCGAACAAAAACCCGCGCGCATCCAGTCCAACAACAACATCAGGTTTGGCGCCGGTGGCACCGAATTGCTTCTCGACAGACAGTTCAAGACCGCGCAGCAGTCCCTCGTGCAGCGCGGGGTCGGCGAAGATGGGCAGGATGTCTTCGAACAGGATGCCTGGCTCGGGGAAGTCTTTGAATTGGCGCAAGGAAGCCTTCAGCGTGCTCTTAAGACGGGTGAGTTCGGCGGCGGGGGAGGGACGGGGGGTGGGCTGTCCGCCTTGGGAGGGGCCATGGCCGTTGGATTCGAGGGTTGGGTCCTTTTGCGCGGGAGGATGCGTGGCGGTTGCGTCGCCTTTGAGGGGGTCGGCGGGCGTCGTCGTGTTGATGGGGTGGGTGGTGTGGGCGGCGGTGTCGTGGGGGGCGGACATGTTGAAGGGAGGGGGAGGGGGGAGGCTTCGAAGATATAAAGATGGACTGCAAGGTATGAGATGGGATGGGTGACGCGATAGTCAGGGCTAGGTAGGTTGCCGGGTTGGGGTAAGGTGGTCAAGGCTGGCTGGCTGCACTGCAATGCTGTCAGATTTCGGAGGGGTGTGCGTGCCTTGTTCGGGAGTTGGGTCTTGCTTGACCAGCCCGGGACGAAAGAAAAAAATATAGTTAGGCCCGTCTGGAAAACGGTCCGTAGGCGCACATAACCTCCTAGGTCCGCCACCGAAACCTTGATTAGGCGAATAGAAGGTCGGCCAGGCATGTCGTGGCGCCCCGCCCTTGTTCAGCCGCTCACCAGCAACGCGTTGTGGTCTGGCTGCCTGTACACCACCACGCTTCTCGATGCGGCAGCTCCATAACCCTCACGGCACATCACCACCCTATCGCGCTCGTTGCACGACCCTGTCTATCGCCTCACCCCTGACCCACAACTACCTGCGGCGTCAAACGTGTGCCAGGAAGCCCAGATAAAACCTTATCGGAACCAAGGCAGGCCGGAAAGACGAACATCACGTCAGTGACGAAAAGAGCCAGCACCTAGGTAAGAGTCATAATCCGCGCTTCCCAACAAATTCTGCCTCCCCCTTCGCACCCCATGGATCCCATGCGTCCGGTCGTCCATAGCAGCTATATTACTGTTGAGTGCCGCTTCTCCTAGCTTTGGATTCCCTTAGCTTTGGATTCGCGATTCACGCAATCCATGACACGAACACGCCATGTCAACAAGCGTAACCTGCTCTCGCAACAAAGGGCCAAAGCCAGCACCGTCGACTGCGGAGCGCGATCCGACATGCAGTACCCCACGGATGTTGCAACCGAAAGGCAACTAAGGCGTCGTCGCAGCGGTGAGACGTTCTAGAAGGTTGAGCGGGATCCAAGGGCTTGTTTGTACCAATGCTGGTAGACCACCATACAACCCGACTCTCTAGCATATCAACGATAAACAGACACTTGTGCATTAACATTCTTCACCGCTGCCGGAGCAAAGGTCAACAAAATATTGCAAGCAACATGTGCTAGACTCTATCAAGCTCCTGGCTCCAGCAAAGCCATGTCTGTTAGGTGTACAGTTCAGGTAAGCAGATACTTTACGCGTCCTCGCAGCCAACACGCCCTCAGTCTCCACAATAAGCCGCCGTGTGCATGCATACTCACTAGACAGATCCCAATAGGGTATTCGCTAGCGTCTTGTCCTCAACTGTCGTCTCATTGACACCCGTCAGCCGAATACATGACGTGATCGTGCGGCTCTTCAAAACCACGGCTGATATCAGCGTTTCGTAATACAACGCCTTAGTCACAACAACCAAACTCTGAGGCAGCAAGACGCGTGTCTGTCAGAGAAACCATGGTAGCAACATGTCCAGTGGATTCAGCGTGTTCTAGAAGCTTGAGAAAAGGTGGGTATATATTGTTTCATGTGCCGCTACAACCGCGGAGCCTCCCGGTGGCCCAGACTAAAGTGACCTCTATACCTGTTGTATTCTCTTCCCTGCATGTGTGCATGAACCGACAAGGCGAGTCTTACTCAACCCCACACATCCATGTTGTTCACTACGCACTCCTCATCCGCGTTGGTCTTCTTCTTCAGACTACCAACAACGTAGACCTTCTCACCAAACTCCTGTAACCGATCCATGGTCGTTCTGACATTCTCCTGGCTAACAACGAGCACCATACCAAGACCCGTGTTGAAGGTCCTCGCGAGCTCCGTGTTTTCCAAGCGACCCACGCTCTTGAGCCATTTGAATACGTCCAAAAGCGGCCAGCTCTTTGCATCGAGCTCGGCAGCCAAAGACTTCGGCAGCATGCGAGGAATATTCTCAAGCAGGCCGCCGCCCGTGATGTGGGCCATACCCTTGATCAGACCCCGCCTGCTTGCAGCCAACAGCGGTTTGACGTAGATCCTGGTTGGCGTCAGGAGCGCGGTTCCGAGGTTCTCGCCTGAGCTCCATGGACATGCGTCCGAGTATGAGATGCCTTGTGTCTCGACGATTCTTCGGACGAGAGAGAAGCCGTTGGAGTGGACACCACTTGAGGCTAGACCGATGAGTACGTCACCCTCCGCCATGGACGCCGTGTCTGGTAATATTGTTGCGCCCTGCTTGATCGCGCCGATGGCTGCACCACCGGCGTCGTATTCGCCTTGCTGGTAGATACCGGGCATCTCTGCCGTCTCTCCACCAACAAGAGCACATGCAGATTGCCGGCAGCCGTTCGCGACGCCCTCGACAAACTTGGCCGCACCTTCAACGTCGAGCTTGCTGCAAGCGTAGTAGTCAAGGAACATCAGAGGCTCGGCGCCTTGTACGACGAGATCGTTCACGTTCATGGCGACAAGATCAATACCGACGGTGTCATGCTTGCCCATTTCGAAGGCAATCTTGACCTTTGTGCCGATACCGTCGATTGCGCCCACTAGTATCGGTGCTTCAGTGTAGCCAGCTGCTTGGAGGTCGAGCAGCCCCCCGAACCCGCCAATCTTGCCATCGGCTCCAGGCCGTTTTGTGCTAGCAGTCAACGCCTTGATCTGCTTGACAAGCTGATTGCCCGCATCGATGCTAACACCCGACGATGCATATGTCAACGCCTCGCCTGCTGGTTGAGAGGTGTTTGAAGGGCGCGTCACGGTGGTGCCTTCCTCGGCCGGCTGGAGGAGCTTCCAATCACATGTTATACCCTCCTTCTTGAACTCTTGTAGCAGATGTTCTGCGATTTTCTCAAAGTTTTCCGTCGCGAGTGCGAGTATGGTGGGCCCGGCGCCTGAGAGACAGATGCCCAGAAGGCCGGGGTGTGATTGTGGGGTAACGGATTGGAGGATCTCGGTAAGACCGGGGATGAGGCCGCGACGGTAGGGTTGGTGGAGCTTGTCTTGCATAGCTGTGTAGATCATGTCGGGGTCTGGTGCGGCTTGACCGAGTGCAGTAGTCAGGACAGCCAGTCGCTGCATGTTGAAGATGGCATCTGTGCGCGAATACGACTCTGGCAACACTGCACGCGCCTTCGCCGTCGATACTTCGAATTGCGGTATTATGCATATGCACTTGATAGCAGGCGACCAAGTAAACCTGGTATAGTGTCCAATGTTGAGGGGAGGCTCGGGTGGGCGCAGACCCGTGTCTACACCACCCGCAGGTTGTGGCAGAACTTCGCTGAGGGGTATCTCAAGGCGCTCTGTGTCTTCTGGGGATAGTTCGTTCAGGTATGTACCGACAAAACCTCCATATAGCGCCGCTGCGACATTGTCTGGGTGACGCTCTTCCATCAAGCAGTAGTCGAGCATGCGCTCTCTCGACAGCTTGAGGCTTCCGACCTCATTCGCCAGGTATACGCCTCCTACAATAGCCGCAGCTGAAGAGCCCAATCCTCGTCCAAGTGGTATCGGGTTCTTGACGTGAACATGTGTCTCAGAAGGAAAGTCGCGAATGCCGTGGCAGCGAAGTACGTATACGGCGGTTCGTGTGATGAGGTTGTCTTGCGCAACAAGAGGGACATCTTCTGCGCCTACACCCTCATATGTTATCTTGCAGTTGAGTGAGTGTTCTGATTTCTCCTTCTTGGTGACTGTGACGTCTAATTCGAGGTAGAGGTTCAATGCCAGGCCGATGACGTCGAAGCCGGGGCCGATATTGGCTGAAGAACAGGGTATTTTGATGGAAGTAGTCATATCGGGCTATAGAGCGCCTGGGGCTTGACGTGATGTCTCCGTTATGTCGCCGCGCAAAAAATGTCGAGCCAGCGCATGGGAGATGAAAAAGATGGCGTGGGGCACAAACGCCGACGCCGGTCGCGGGGTAACAACACGCACCGCCACACTTCATCGTGTTTCGTCAGCCTCACGCGTCGAGCTACGCGACCAACACCCAGGCCATCAGTACTCCGATCCTATCTCATCTTATCTCTCTCATGCACATGGATCCCCGCTCGCATCGTGACTGTGCAATGGTGTACGTCAGTCAGTCTATCGGACCGGCGTCCATCTCGTTCACACGCCGAGAGGGCTCCAGGCATCACTCTCCGCGGTGCAGCTTAGTATCGTCCAACAGTGATTAGAAAAAATCGAAACGTCGTCTTAGACGTATTCAATCTGGAACAGAGCCCGGGTAAGAGATGGAAGACGCGTTCCCATGCTTGTGGCGTGTGAGCAATGAAGTGGCACCACCGCTGACGCGTGTACGACCTGGCTACATTGACAACGCATAACGCCCTATAAGACTCCCATAGGTGAACGAATATCTGGAGGCCGGTCGTAGTAGCCAAAGAATGCAATTTTGCAGCCCTTTGGCAGAATCGCCGCTCCCAACTCACAACAGGCAGACGTTCCACGGTAGCGCCGCAGGCCAGGCAACAGGGAGGAACTGACCGGTTTCTTGGCTGACTACCTATAGCCTTGCGAGGTACTTATTTTTGTTTTAGGTCTCATTTTACTCACCTTCATTTTGCACAGTGATTTTCTTGTTGGAAAAAAAGAGGTGTATCAGTCTTTTCTTTGTCATCAGGACACGGTCACTGTTCCCGCCAACCACTCCGCCGAAGCTCCAGCTTGCACACATACAGCTCAGCTTTCAGCTTCCCTTTCTCCACTCTCTCACTTTACGACGTCCCTCTCCACCGGTCTATCTAGCACACCGTTCCAGTATCTACTATACCAATTCAACATCGATAGGACTACACCGCACCTATTCAGTCTCCCCCAAAGCACTTGTCGAGAACCCAATCCATCATGTGCGACTCGTCCACTGAAGAAGAGACGCATGCTGAGCAGATGGCCTACTTACGTGAAATCATGGCGCTAGAGAGACGCATTAAAGCCAAGCGCGAGGCTCGGTCGCCATCCGTTTCCTCTTCGTCAGCTGAAGAAGACGAGCCCATCGCAAAGAGCAAACCAAAGGCCAATACCAATGGGATCAAACATGTACTTTTCAACGGTAAAAGTCGAAAGCAGGCGGAAAATGGCGTCACCGATCATGAAGATGCTGAAGAGAAAGATGAAAAGAACGAGGAGCCCTGCGACCCGGGAATGAAAAACGGTCTCAAACATCTCTACTCCGGAAAGGAGGATAAGAAAGGTCGCTTTCAATGGCAAGAGAAGATCCCTGAAGATATCGGTGACCCTGTCGAAAACGATGAGACTGCGAAATGGGCACTGCTTGTGCGAAACGTCAAAGTTTACAACGATCCTCGACGAGTCTTGTCTATCCACTCCATCGTTGTCCAGAGTCCACTTCTCAAAAATTTGCTCGCTGGCGTTCTCAAGAACTATCCCGGGGTTACTGTCGGTCTTAACCGACTCGAGTTCCAAGGCAAGTTTGAGCCACTCATCCATCGATGGGCTGAGTTGCAAGACGCCATCTCCAAGCTTAGCGACAACACGGACGACCAGCGCACAACCAAAAAGCACGCAGAGTTACTTCAAGAGGTTCTCACCAAGGAGTTCAAGAGCTTGATCGATACCTCACAAGACATGAAGAGTAAGAAGGTTATGACATACGAACACCTATGGTAAAAATCCCCATGCAAGAACTGCACGTGAGACAAACGCTGACTTCGTACATCGACATTGCAGGACACTATATCAGCCAGGTGCAACAGTCTTCGCCCGGCAGGATGGTCAAGAGACAGCCATGACACTGGTAGAGACGCGTTATGGAGTAGACTGTACGGGCGCGCCCTGCTTCTGGCTGACGTGCAAGTACGTCGATTGGGATGGTGCCAAATTCGGTTCCAACAAGATCAATCTCTCTGTTGCTGCTTATACCGGTACACGCGCTATCATCACTCTGCGAGTGTATCCCATCGAGTTCCATCCAGAAGGCGAAGCTATTCGCGCTCGTCTAATCGAGCGCGGTACTAAGGCTGAAGCTCTTGCTGGTCCGAACTATCGGGCATACCAGGGCGTTGCGTGGAGGCAGGGTGGATTCGGGAACAAGGACAAGTACAACGTGAAGGGTCGCATAGTCATCGACACCTACGGCTGGAACCGCTTCAACCCCACGCAATCAATCTTTGTTACGCCATTGAACCAGAAAGAGCCTGCCCCACCGCCAGCTCTGGGGCAGAATGATGAAGACCAAGTCGACGAGTGCGAGGACCAGTTCGAAGATGAAGACGATAGCGGTATGCCAATGGATGGCGCATTCGCTGATGAAGAAGATGCAGCCAAACATACGCCGTTGACTACTGAGCAGAAGCTTATATGCTCGCCTCTGCTTCGTGGTTACAGTCTGAAGAATAAGCTCTGGCTGAACTTCTTCGTGAACTGCGTCAAGGAAATCGAATGGCAGACCGACGCGTTCGATAGGTTGGTGTTGCCTAAGAACCAGAAAGAGCTAATCCTGGGCTTCACGGAATCTCAGCGCAAGTTTCGAGACACTTTTGACGATGTAATTGAAGGCAAGGGTAAGGGAATGATAATCCTGCTCTGCGGCCCGCCAGGCGTCGGCAAAACCCTCACGAGTGAGTCAGTAGCAGAAGAGATGAAAGTCCCCCTCTACATGATGAGTGCGGGAGATCTCGGCTTCGACCCACGAAAAGTCGAATCAAAGCTCCAAGATATTCTCGAAATGTGCAGCCGCTGGAACGCCGTCCTCCTCCTCGACGAAGCCGACGTCTTCCTCGAACAACGCTCCCTTCACGAACTCGAGCGCAACAAACTCGTCTCCATCTTCCTCCGCGTTCTAGAATACTACGAAGGCACCATGTTCCTCACCACCAACCGCGTCCAAACTTTCGACCCGGCCTTCCAATCACGCATCCACATCTCACTTGACTATCCCGGTCTCACCATCGACTCCCGCAAAACGGTCTGGAAGAACTTTTTAGATTCCTCGTCGCAGGAACATACTATCGATAAGACCGAGCTTACGGAACTCGCGAGGATGGATTTGAACGGAAGGCAGATTAAGAACATTCTCAAGATTGCTCGATTGTTGGCGGGTCGCAAGGAGGAGAAACTGAGTAGAGAGCATATTACTACTACGATGGATGTTACGCAGCATTTGCATAACGAGACACAATTTAGTGAGCGGATGAAGGGCACCTTGTATGGCTAGTAGGGTGAGCGGACGGGGACTAAGTTAAATTTTTCATTTGTCTAGCAATCGATAAAGGGGTTAGACGCCAAAGAAGGCAGTAGAAAAGCTTATTTTGAGCGTGTTTCGTTCTCTTCAGGAGACTATGGCGTCATTGGAGCCGAGACAAATGTGGCGTCTAACATATGTAGAAAATGTCACGAATGCAAGAACATGGGTCTTTATGGTTGCATGCAATCCACTGTTCTCGGCAGAATGTCTACTCGGCTATCTCTCCTTGTTTCATGTTTTGAACCGGTGCGCAGTTAAGCTTATGTGGTGCTTTACATCCTTCGCTTCGCCTCACCTCTCTCTCACTTCTTGCAGAAAAAATCTTGCATTACAAGAAGGATGTAAAGCAACACCCCCGCCCCTCCACCCGCCCCTCCACCAAAACCCTCACACCTACACACCCCAATACCAACCCACCCAATCATAAGCCCTCTTCAAAAAAAACCCCCTCATTCTCCTCATCAAGCGAGTAATCGAATCCATGAGGGACCTTCCTATACCTCAGCACCTTTTCCTCTGCGTCCCAAACAGCCGCTTTACTCAACCTCCTAACCACATCCAAGCAGAGCACGCTCTCGTCCTTGAACCGATCGCCATACAAACTCCGCAGCACATTGACGAACCTCACCGCATCTCCGACGGGGCAATTCCCATGGTTGTAGCCGTGGTAGATGTACATTGGCGGAAGGAGCGCGACATCAGTGGCCTGTGCGCACCGTTCAGCCCGTTCAACGCAATCCATGGCTTTCTCGTCGCTCGAGTCGGGGCAGATGTTCAGCCTGGGGTGGCCGTGCTCGCGCTCGAAGAAAGACCGCCTTGTCTGTGTCGTGGACAGTAGGAATGCGAAGACCATGCCGTGGGGAGGCGATCTTCTCGTGCACGTTGGAAGGATGGCTAGTCTTTCTAGGAGGAGGATCTCTTCTTCTATGGCTTTGGCTTGGCGTTTGATCGCGTCTTGTGGGAGGCTGGTGCCCATGTATGCTACTTTCTTGTTTTTGGGGGGGTAGTTGGCGTGTGTAGTGCGTGATCATGGGGTAGCGGAGAAGAACTGCGGAGATTGGCATGTTGAATCCTTCTGTCGTGGATGCGTTGAGCCATGTTGCACTTACGGCGGCGTGTGCGCCTGCGCTTTCCCCTTCAATGTACACGCGGTGCTTGGCGATGGTGAAGTCATTGTCTGCGAGCTCATGGCGAAGCCAGTCTTGCCAGTTGCCAAAGTCACTCTCGAAGCATCTGTCCTCTTTGTACCACCTGAGAAAGTCGTAGAGCGCATTGTGGATATCGGCGTAGTTGCCTTGCGGCCCGAGAGGGTAATCCGGCGCAATGATGATTGCGCCTTTCTCTTTTGGCTCTCCGAACAGATGTCTGCGAGTACCAAGGGATGAAGTCGGAAGCACCAGTACACTATACACACGTCAATGTGTTTTCATGTCGAATGCATATCAGAAATACGTACGAATCCCTCGCCGTGGAAAAACCACATGACGGGCGCCTCGCGTCCCGGTGTCCGATGTTTCGGTACGTAAATCGTCACACTGAGCTCTTGCTTGTCCCATCTGTCGGAGAACGGGTAATTGGTGTCAAAGCGATGGAAACCTTGTTTCACAAACCAGTCGCTGTTTCGGTCAAACATGCTGTTGGGTCCGGTGGCTTCGTAGAAGAAGAAGTCGTCACCAGCCATCTCTTTGCAAGGCCATTCGAGTAGCCGGGTGAGACCCTCTCTGACAAGATCCCCGCGTTCTATTGCCGCCTGTTGTGCCTCTTGAATTATATCCATAGCATCTTTTGGATAAGTCCATTTTGGCTTATCCTCCAACCCTTTCACAACTGCGGTGAGTCGTTGTTTCCGATCTTTGATTCCAGTTTGCAAGTCTTCAAGCGCTCTAGAACCTTTTCCGCTTGTCTTAGATACCATCGTCGACTTTGCTTTGGATGAAAGCATCGAGAAATGATGTAGGAATGTCGATACGTGCTCCGAAAGCTTTGAATAGTAATTGGCTGAGTTTGTCCGAGCTGTTGAATTTGTGTACTGGTGTGAAGAAACGAACGCTTCGATACTCCCTTTCTATGCTCCCAACGGCGGATGCATTGCCTCTCCAAGTCATCTCCAAGGACTCACTGTCGCTGCTCGGGTTTTTCACTCATACTGGTTCTCAACCTTGAGAAGTCAAGTCATATCTATGTCATGTCCACAAGCTGCCTCTTTGTGTGTTGTGCCATGTGACCCTGCGCGACGGGAAGCCGTGCATCGTGACTGTATCCCTCAGGTCCCGTTATCATGGTACTTGTCGTAACACAGTTTCGCGTTCGAGGTGTCGTACTCCATTGCCCCGTGCCTTTCGGCTTCTTGGTACCTCTCTACGGTATACGCCTGTACCGTCGGGATTGAATCATGTGATTCTCCAGGTGTCAGGCTCTAGTCTTTGTTCATCTTTTGCCTGTTGCCAGAGACAAGGCATTGTTCATTTGAATATCGCATCTGCTTTCATCCGACGCCTGCTGGACTTAGAGTACTGTGAACTGCATGCGGCCGACATCTGTGAAAGTCACAGTGCTTTAGTTTAGTTGGCGTTGGAGCTGAGTAAACGGAGTGGATTTGTTTAGAGGGCGCTTAGAGTGAGAAGACGTGAGACTAGTCTTTCCACACTAGCTGATGCAAGATCGACAGAGGTGGCCAACTACATATGATACCCCGCTTTTGGTAGACCCAAGTGGGGAACGCCTGTGTTTAGTGTATACTAGCCCTTCGACGTAACAGATGAGCTACGCCATCATAATATCTTTCTTGGGGGCTAATGGATCGTATTCAACCCTAACCATAGCCAGCCTGGCCCTGCATCCAAATCAATCACCACCACACGAACGTATCGTTAGACAAACACTGGGAAAAGCCTGCATGCCTCAGAATTGGAACTAGTCTGGGCTGCAATAGACATGATTTTAGCAGAAGTAAAAATGACAATACCACAGGTTCACCAGGTTAAAGCGCGCATCTAGTTCGGACTGGGGTGATCATTATTCGGTCAATAAGAGTCGTGCACTATTCACACTTCATGAACCCATTACATAGTCTCAGGTGCCGTTGAATCGGGCCCGTAAATCTGCCTTCTGCTCTCAACGTAATTTTACGCGTCAGGTACCGCATCAGTGGCGTAACCCTTCTCGATGATCGGGGGTGGCTTGGGCACGTTGCGGTGAAGGATCGTGCTGTTGATGAAGTAAGGCACAGACTCGGTAATCTCGTACTTGAGGAAGCTCTTGGTAGGCACACTGAAGACCTGGTCCAGTTCTTCCAGCGTAAGTTGCTTGGTTTCGCGCACGAAACAGAAGATCATGAACCAGGCGATCAGGTTAAGACCAGCGTAGAATCCAAAAGCACCAGTCTGTGACATGACTGATACCATACGAGGGAAGGTGAGCGATAGGACACCAGCGAAGGTGTTGTTGATGCAGACAGCCCAGGCCATTCCCTGTTCACGTTGGATGGTAGGGAAGACTTCGGCAGAGTACTGGAATGCGACAGGTCCTTCTCCAAGGGAGTACATGATCGTGAAGAGGTAAACGAACAAAACGACGGGCCCAATGCGCGCAGCTTGACTGGCAGATTCTGGTTGGAGCAGGGATAATCCCGCAGCTAACAGGAAGATGCACATCATGGGGAAGGTCTAGTATGCAATTAGTATGACATCAGTTGTGAAATGAGTTCTGATGTACTTGCCCACATGCATAGGGTCCTTCGACCCTTGGTGTCGATGAGAAACAGAGTGGGAATTGTGAAGACGACTTGGATAGCTCCGTAGCCGAGTGAAGCGTACAAGGCTTGCGTCGGGGTGTAACCGACCTGCGTGAAGATGGTTGAACTGTAAAAGGAGATGATGTTGATACCGCACATCTGCTGAGCAATCATGACAGTGGAAGCACCGTAGTTGGCACGCCTGATCCTGGGTACGCGGAAGCAGTCCCACATGCGGTCAAAGTAGCCTGCCCCACGTGCAACGGCTAGCTCAGTCTCGTAGATGACGTATGAGTAGTAGTAGTCGCGGGCGGCGATGATGGGATGTGCACGCAGTTTAGCCATGGATTCGTAGCCCTTGGCGACTTTGCCATGCTTCATCAACCAACGAGGAGACCTGGAAACAATGTCAGCGTAGGATTCGCAAGTACATGGCGGGCTGGTTTCACTTACTCGGGGCAAAAGAAGATGCCGACCATGAGGATGAAGGACGGGATAAAGGCGGAACCAAGCTGCAGACGCCACGAAATGTCACCAGTGTCTTTGACAATGACGTTGGCACAGAAGCCGAGGAAGATGCCTGCGAATAGAAATTAGCCACAGGCCAACACAAGTGGGAATGACGAAGACATACCAATGACGACCCACAATTGCCAGAACATGACCAGGGCGCCACGAACTCGGTGCGGGGCCATCTCAGCAGAGTAAATCGGGACAGTAGCGTTCTTTGCGCCAATTCCAATGCCCATGATGAAGCGTGCAGCGAAAAGCCCCTCCCATGATTGCGCGCAGGCGGAACCGATTGGAGTAGCAGTAAGGCAGACAGCAGTGAGGAAGATTTCTCCCCGACGGCCGAGATACTTGTTGAGGGGGTCGACGATGAAGGCGCCGATCAGACCGGCTGTCAAGAAGATGATGGAGTTGATGAGACCGACAATCCATTCACTCCTCTCACCCTCGGTAAGGTTGAATTCCTGGGGGAAGGACAAGTTGGCTCCGTTGGATCCAGTCTGGTCCCAACCCTGAGTGGCGGCTCCAACAGCACACAGACCAATCGAGTACCACAGCATGGTGGGGCCATGCCACTTGTGGTCGCGCTCGTAGATGAGAGCATCGCGCTCCTCGTGAGTGAGGTCAGTGAGCAGTTCAAAGCGGTCGGGGTCGCGCGCGACAAGAGCAGCTTTGCCAAAGAGGGCGGCGTGCTGCTCCATGCCATGTTTGGCAGCCCATTGTTCAGCAGCGCCAACACATTCGGCCTTGGTCTGACGCGTTAGAGGGTTCTCAACGATGTTGTGCGCGACGGATTCGCGACGGGCGCCTGCATCGGCCAGGTGCTCGGTGGCGGGCTTGTAGGCGGACACCTTTTCGTCGACGGGTTGGTAGGTAGCCTCCTTCTCGGTGGCCGGGTCGTAGACAGCCTCCTTCTCGGCAGCGTAGGCCCCTTCCTTGTCGGGCATGTGGCTCACGCCATGGTCTTTTCGGTCCATGGTGGAGGTTGAAATCGCGCAGGCTCCAGGGTTGAGTAGAACCAGCGGCAAGGGAGCGCAGAGAGCAGTGGAGGCGGGGAAGAAACGGCGGGGGGGGATGAGAAGCCCATGTTATATATGCCTGGGGAAGTTCACCGTGAGAGGGAGGCCTAAAAGTGGAGCCTCGACGGCGCACGACAGCTGTAAGAGGCTGCAACACGCATGTTGGACGGTCCCAAAGTCGTTTTTCACTGGCACCTGGCACGCCCGTCGCGCCGGTGAAGGGCCCCGGGATCCTGGTGTGTGTCCGCCAACAAGACGCCGTGTGGGAGGAGGGGTCTCGTGGCGCTAGTGCTATGGTTCGTGAGGATCCCCACTCCATCTCCCCATGGAGTAAAACCTCGCCCAAGACACATGCGGCCATGTTGGCCACGCTTACAGCTTAAGCCCTGGCGCTTGGCCGTCACCCCAAGGCTTCGCGCATGCCGACGCCTATGACCTCACCGACCGTACCCTCCGCATTCTCGACCACATGTGACGGACGAGCTGGCGGTTAGCCCCAGCCACAACGTTGCACTGCTCGGCTGGCTCCCGGACAACCGCCACATCTTGCGTCGGACGAATGCACGAGACGGTATCCCGGTCCTGGCAGCGCCCTGGCCCCGTACCCATCGTGTACCGTGATCAGTGCAGAGCTTCGCGCTGCATGTGCTTGGTGCAATCTTGGTGTGCGCCTTGTCAAGCTGACGCTGCCCAGCTCCGATCGGCGCCATAGTTGCCATTCCCGCCAGCCGCCTGCATATCGGCACATGCTGGCGCGACCACCGAGGCAGGGGACGCCCTTCACCGTTGTTTCAATCTCACACAAATCACGCTGTCGAGTTTTGCTACAACAACGACTACAGTCTACTCAAACCGGCTCGCAACATGGTCAGTGACTTGGACACGGTTGGCAGCTCCATCGCATCGCCACGCCAGTCTGCGAAGGACGTCCGACGTCCGCGGCAAGCCTCGACGAGACCTACCAACTCGATAGCGTACGCGCGGCGACGTCTTGGGCACCTTGGCTCTGCTTGTCCCAACAATCCAAGCCCTAGCCAAAGCTTGGGATGAAATCGAGCCCGGCCCAACTGTCAGAATTGTGGGCTTAGCTTTCATTCGCAACGGACACGCTGTGGTGGAGAACCTCTCCAAAATTGTCTCCTGTCTCCAAGCTTCAACTCTGGGAATACAGCGGGTCGCGAGTCATGGAGAGCGGAGAGGGGCATTGCTCACGTGTTCGTGTCGAAATCCGAATGCGCAAATGGATGGACAAGAAAGAAACGTTACCAAAAACAGACATGCCGGGTAGCTTTGCGCAGGTCGCGCGACACACTACGGCATTTCGAGAACCTCTTCTCCCACTCTCTCCCTAACGCTATGGAACTGCATATATCCATGTATCCCAGCGTCTGTAAAATACCCGCGGATTACTTAGCCGCGATATGCACGTGGCGTCTCCAACACATGAGGCTCTTGTGAATTGGGCCTTGGGTCAACGTCAGCGCTAGACATCGTGCAATACCCCACAACATGGAGCCGTCAGCTAATCGAAACCTCCGGATTACCCACTTGGGGAAAGTGATCACTCTGACCTGCGGGGTCTGAGCGGACTACATCCGATTCCAAGGTCATCTTCGCTTACTGCTACGCCGCGTTATCAACCTCCGCCGACGCCGAAAATGCTCCAAGTGCAATTTCTTGGAGCTTTCGACTAGATACAAGTGTGACCTTTTTGTTCGAGAGTATCATTGTGTGTTCTGGTGATTACTATGGCCAAGCTTATCCAACGCTTCATACATACTAAACAGTGTGAAGAATATATACAGGCATGTGTGGCAGTTCAAAACTAAAGTCCCGGATGTGGTAATGCGACTTGCAAAGGCCAGTAAAAGGGCAAGGCCATGTTCCCAAATAAGAGTTGCGACAAGAAGCGAAGCGACGAGAAACAACCGACGCATCTCGTGTATTCAAAAATATAGGACACATCCTGAACAATTACATATCCATGTTTTGTAACCTGAACGAAAAAGTCTTTGAAGAAGAAAAAAAGTAAAAAAAAAAAAGTCTTCATCTCTCTGAGCGACGCACCAGAAACCTTTGAGAGTAAACCATCGACCATGAAACATGGCTCTCTTCTCCACAACGATAGCCTACCACCTCCATAGCTATCTAGCATCCGTCTAGAACACTTTCACAAACGACTATCACTACCCAATTACCCCCATAAAAATACCACGAAAGTCCAGGACCATCAGCCCTTCCCTGATCCTCACACAGCCTAGCCGTTGTCCGCACTCTTAGTCGAATGACCCCTCGCTCGCAACTCCTCCAGCCGCGGCAGTATCATCTTCATCGTCATGATATTATTCATCTTCTTCCGCATCTTCTCGTCGAACATCAGGAAAATTGGTTTCGCACGACTGTCGAATTCGTGAGCGGTGATGTTTTCGGTCCACAGCTGCTCCATTAGGTAGACGTATTCGTCCCAGTTATCTGAACCTGGACGCGACTTTGTCAGCGAATTGTGTCTTTTTTTTTCTTCAGAGTGCGTGGGAGCGTCTGAGCAGTGGGATCTTACCCATTGCATTCTTTGTTCCGATCAACTCGGGGGGAACTTTGTAAGTGTATTGTGGACGTAGTCTACTGGGTTTTGGCGGGGTTGTGGTAGATGATACTTGCGGAGGCGCGAAAAGGCCGATGGGAGGCTGTGCGCCACGCTGTTGAGTATAGTTGTATGTGCCTCGTCCGCTCAGGCTATTAGCCGCATTCATGTCCTGACTTCCATCGTCTGATCGTGGAAGCCCCCGCCTAGGGATGCCAGAGGGCGTTTCAAACGACTTGTGTTGGCGTACCCTATGCGCCCGTATAGCCTCTGGAGTTTCTTTCGGTCCTCCGTCGGACCTCTCCTGCTTTGCTGTTGATATTTTCCGGGCTGCGAGGGGAGAAATCTCATCGGAAGAGCGAGCTGCAAGTGGTGCCTTCCTCGGCACGTTGCTTGATGGAATGCGACTACCCTTCCAACCTGGTGGGACTGAGGAAGCGGGCGAGACATTGGTGATATCTCCCTTGGTCAAGGAGTCACGGCGCTGTTCAACAGGCTTTGTAAGACTGCAGCCTGGCGCTCGTGTCGAAGTCAGCGGGTTGGGCACATTCGTTGGTAGAGCTGGACCAGTAAACTGCGGACGATGTGGTTCTTCGTGTTCAATCGGCGGCTCATAGGACATACTGCAGCCGCCCTGTCGATACATTAGCTACGCTTCTTTCTTCAATCGCTTTGGCGCTGACCTTACTTGTGACGGTCTTGCCGGTACACTGGAGTCACTCTTAAACGAGCCCAGCTGATTCTGGGGAATGCCTGTCGGGAGACCGGGCTAAAATGTGTCAGAACGGGCGTGTACACTATGATATCGAGACTCTTACATGTAGTGATCTAGTACGACGAGAACCGCCATAAGTAGCATGTGCACTGGAAGAGCCCGTAGTATTCTGCTGGCCTTGCAAATCTGCTAACTGCAGATCAGGCTCCGAGTTGAGGGAGCTGTTGGAAAAATAATTCGTGGAATTTGGGGCCTCGCCACTATGATTTGGGCGGTCCATCTCGAGGCTAGGCAAATTGATTAGATTGGGGTTTAAGAGTTGAGGGAAAGTGGGAGGAAGCTAGCGAGGTCCTCTCATGTGAAGAGGCAGTAACTATAGTCGCAAGAGGATTCGGAGCAGGCGCTAACGTTGTGTCAGTGAGGCAGTCGTGGTCAACCAATGCCAAGTATCTCACTTGAGCCTGTGCATCTCTTTCACACGATCGCAACAAGAGACGTCAAGATAATGCACTATCAAAGAGTACACACCATCCATTCATTTACATTGTGGAATAGAGTTGAATCAAGCCAACTTTTTGATACTGGATTTGTCTCTTCTTATATAGTACATCTCTTCGTCATTCCCAAGGTGACCAGAACTCCATCTGCTCACAATCATCTAGTACACCGCAAGCAAGTCGTACTGTTGAACCTTTGCCAGGTCTTCGTTAACCTTATCTACCCAAAAGATAAACCCAACGAGCGGTCTATTTGTCCTGATGACCCTCTTCGGTACCCTATTAACGACACTTGCTCCTTGCTTCACTCGCTTTCTGAAATCCAAGCCGCAGATCTAGCAATAACGGCGTCCTGAGGATCCTCGAGACTGCTACCAGAGCGAGCACGTACACCGTTGTGACTGCGCTTAGCAGCTGGCTCCATCTGGAAACCTTCGTTTTGATCCGCTGGGCGGCTTACGAGAAATGTTTGAAAAAAAAGGCAGCGACGCTATATACGCTAATTCATCTGGCGAAAGAACCTGTTGACTCAACGTGGCTAGATGGCCGCCCGTTGCCATGTAATTGCTGACCAGCGACGGCAGAAGACGAACACGCGCCACGAGTTGATCTTGTTCAGCGCGAGAAGCATGTTTCAGCCCAGCCGGATACGGCATCATGTCCAGGTGTACTGTGCGATTTCTTTTCGACATGCTTGACCACTCGTCTTCGAACAGCGGTAGCCGCCGGAGCGAAGTAAACGGCAACGCAACGTATTTGGCTATGTCTCTGCCTAGCATGACATTGTCGGCAGCCACTTTGGAGTGCCAGAAGAGACGTGCAAGGTAATGTATGCGTTGGGGGAAGGTAAAGTCCATGTCTTCTGAGTTTAGCGACTCGAATTCCTCGGACCGTTGGAAGGCTACTCCTGTAACGCCGAAGTTGTGGATGCGCATTGCGTTATTAACAATGACGTGAGCGGCTGTCTCAATATCTCTTGGGCTAGACCATATACCAGTGTCTGCGAACTTGATGGCGTAAGATAGCAGGTCCTTGTGATCGTCGTATAGGTTGGAGAGGTTGACTAGACTTAGACATATCTTCTTCACGTAAAAGGCTTTCTCTGCCTCGGTTGTAGGTACACCGTACATGCCCATCGATGGCCACCAGACTACTTCTCCTTGATAAGTCTGGACAGCAGCGCCGTTGGGTAGGTGGGGCTTATCGAGCGACGATGACGAGAATTGCGGCTCAGGCGGCGGCGGTAGTGGAGCGGATAGTGACGAGAAGTGACTAAGCCTGGGCTCATTGTCAAATTGAAATTGCGGTAAGCCGACGCTAGCTTGGCTAGGTGCATTGTTTGAGAATGCTTGCTTGAATTCCTCCAGGTGCTGGATATATTGGCTAGACGCCATCACTGCAGGCGGGTCGGAGAGTCTGATGGGGTCGAGAATGGTGGATGTGCAGCGAACATGGATGAAGTTTCAGGGCTTTGGCGATCGTTAAAAGAGCAAGAGAAATTAGTGATCTGTGGACTAGGCACTGACGGCGCCTCGAAATTAGGATTGTAGTTATGATGGACACTGGAGTTATGCGCAGACTGCTATACGTCAGCTGCTAGAGTTCCTTACATCTGCAATACCTCTTATTCAATAGTACCCTATCGTACGAAAATGATATGAACTGCAGAGATTGTGAGTGGCTCTGCATCTACAGGCCATCGCAGTACCACTGGTTGCAAGTGGATGGCAACCAAAGTATGGCTTCGTGGATTCGCCCACACAGTGCCGAGGATCTGAACAGGATAGATCAAGTTGATGGTTACACGCAGGCGCCGTTGCATTGACTATCTATCGTTGGTTTAACTTTCAAGTAAATATTGTAAACTTTTTATCTTACGCGCTGTACCTGCGTTTTGGGGGTACTCCAAGCTGAACGCCAAGAATAGCGGCCTAGGTGCGGACAAAGAGTTGGGCGAAGTTAACCTGCGTATCATGTGCTATGACCTCAATCCCGCGCTTCACACTTCCACATGATTTGCTTGGACAGCTCTGGTGGTGGTGGTGGTGGTGACATGGGATTTGTGTTGGGTAATCTTAACATTCGTCACCGACACTAAAAGGTTGAGCTTAATGAAGTATATATCGGACTTGCGGAGTCCCCTTTGTAAAGAACAAACGATCATAGTTCTTTTTTTTTCTGTCTCTCATATTGAGCGATGAGTGCGATTATTAGCTGCTTTCAAAGAATGAATCTGTATTTTGCAGTTCAACGAAGAAGCAGAGCACTTGCAGCGAACGAAGCGGAATAGATGAATAAAGATATGGTATAACACGACATCAGCAACAAAACTGACCTTCACAACTCTCTAAAGGCGGCGTTAATTACACGCAAGATTTCGTTTTACCTAAAGCATCAACACACCAACAAAGGTATATACTTAGGAAAATACTATTCCAAGAAACCCGTAGATTTCTCCCCTGGACAAATCTACCTGCTATGCATATTAAATGAGTAACATACCTCTCCCAACCACCCTATCTACCCCCTCTTAGACACCGAGAGAAAAGGTAGAAAGAAAGTAAAAAAAAAAAGTTGTAGGGGGTATAATATAATCATAGAAACATAAAAAAGGTCATCCATCCATCAATCATACTCATTTACAGGAATCCGCCTCAGCAATCACATAATAACACATCCAACCCTCTTCTTCCCCTTCCCCTTCTTCTCCTTCTCCCTCTCCCCACCCAACAAACCATCCATCCTCGAACTCCTTCCACTGACACCACTCCCACCGAGTAAATTACTCACACTCTGCGACGCTCTGTGCACTCCACCTCCCGATTGCATTACATAGGGATGTTGTTGTGCATAAGGGTGATTATACAGTCCGTCTTGACCCGTCCGTGGTGGCACACTAACCGGGAATCTCTGACCAGCTGCAAACTGTTGGCCTGGGGGAGCGAGGGGGGGTAACGCGTTTCTGGGTTGAGTTGTAGCTGCTGCTGTGGCTGTGGGTACTTGGTAAAGCATACTCATGCGTGGATTAGTCGAGGGTAACTGACGGCGCTGGACAGCGACATTTGGGGCTGAGCCATGGCGGTTGGATGGGAGACTGGGAACGGGTGGAGCGTAGAGGTCGAAGTCGTCGTGTGGGATACCATGGGGTCGGCCGTTTGTAGGCCGTCGAGTGGGCATGTGGGAGGTGTTGGGGTATGCAGATGGGGTGTGGGGTAAAGCTATATAGGCCGTTTGTTCTGGTGGCGATCGGGTGCTTGATCGTCTTCTTCGTATTGAGCCTGAGGATTGGGGGCTGGGGTATGTGGATGGGTGGAGGAGCGGTGGGCGGCGACTTGGCTCTGGGGGTGGGCGCGAGGATACGTCAAGAGAAGATATTGATTGCTGGCGTTGCTGGTAGGGATGTGATGGCGAGATTTGGGAGGGGATAACGGTTGCGAACATGTTTGGTAATGGAGGGACAGGTGGTATAGATGAAGAAGAATGTGTGTGGGGCAGTCGCGGCATTGGAGACGCATGAGGATGGCTCAAGCTGACACTTTCTGCTGCTGCGGCGGTGGTTGTATACGCTGGCGGAGGTGGCACCCAGTTATCTGCATCGCTTTCGTGTGGCAGCTCTCGATGACCGTCAGCGCGGCGGTATTCTAGGGGTCTGAAAGGTAGTGCGCGCAGATGCCGACGGTTCGCGGGTGACACTGCCGCAACAGTGGCAGCTCTAGCTAGAGACATCTGAGATCGAGGTTGCTGATTGTCATACGGAGCTTCAAACAATGCCTGTGCCTCTTCTGGTGTCAGCTCCTCAGACTCATCGGAAGGCAAACGTGGCCGTGGCGCATCCCGGTTGGCAGTAGTACGTGCTCGCTGGACGGGTGTAGTGCCGATTCTTGAAGGTCTTCGCGAGACAATGTCGTTCCGGTCCTGGGCTCTTCGCTGTGCCACGGTCCTAGTTCGCACCAATTCCACCTCGCTGTCAAAGTCGATCGAGCCTTCAGGGAGCATCTCACCTGGACAAAGAGGATCCAAGTCGTATTCAGACTTCAGTAGCGTCGGTGGTGCGTTTCCCAGAGGTTTCGTCTTGTCGAAGTCAAGGACTATCAGAACGCCTTTCGAGCCCAACGGTGCCCCGGGTACATCATTCTCATCGGGCAGTATGTTGGAATTGCCGACTGCAACAAGCCGCTGCACATTCGCATTCAACCTGACCCATCTCAGCACACATATCTCTTGCAGAGTACCTGCATTGTCGTTTGGGATAGGAATGCAAAAGCATGGCTGGATTGGGGCATCCAACTTGGTCTTTTCACTCGGCTTGTACTCCCAGCCTGGCACTTCATAAATCCAGATGTTGGTCATCCCGCACATTCGCAAGGCTACCGCTGCAAGGTCAGCATTTGGAGATACAGCAGGCATAGCATCATCGACGAATTCCGAGCGCGTCCATCTCGCGTGATCTGGCAGGAACATCTTCCTCTGTGTGAACCGTTGGCAGGCAATATCGTAGATGCCCCATGAATCCTCCTCGGCGTTGAAGGCGAATAGCTCGTTAAAAGTGCCCGTGTCTGCATCAGGAAGTAAAGTGGCTTGTCGTGCTATTCTCGCCGTCTCTGGAAACAGCACCGAACCCGTCCACGCAGCCTCCGGTGGCTGTGGTATCGGCTCACCCTCCTCTGTCAGCGGGCCATCGTAGAGACCTGGTAGAACAAACAGGGCTGAACCATCGGATTTCCTCGCATAGCCTGTGATGAGCAGCGTCCGACCATCGTCGGAGAACTCCAAGGCATCACCGGCAGGTCCAGAAAGCGTACGCCGTGTCGACTCAGGCACTTCAGGCCCAATAGCAATAACCTCGATACCAAACTTATTCCCCGTAATGAGAATGCGCGCATCTGGCGATATGACTATGGAGCTCGCCTCGTGCACCAGCATGATAGTCCGCCTCTTTTTGATCTGATTGTCCCCCTCGCCATGTATTTCGTAGAGATCGACCTGAGAAGGTCTGGATAGCACTGCCAGTAGAAATCCGTCTTCGGTAATATCAATGGCAACCGGTTTGCGCTTGACCTGCAGTGTCCTCGCCCATAGTCGCGGCAGTTGCACTGTCTTGATCAAGAATAAGTTCGACGCCGAGTACACCGCCACGTACCCCCCTTTCCTCGACACATTCACATCGAAGCTATCGGGGAGCGCAGACGACGATGCCGTATTGGATACGAGTTCGAGCAAGGTGAGGCTGGGGGGCGCATACGGCGGAGTGGCAGTGGGAGTGCCATCGCTTGATCGCTCGTCGTAGGTGGTGGCGGACGTCATGGCCGTTGAGTGGCCCGAAGAAGACAGGGTATCGGCATTCGCAATCGACGACGCAGAGAGCAGTGTGTTTACGTGCTCGTACCCTTCAGAGTCTTCGGAGCTCACCGACGCGGTGCGCGCACGCTCGTCGTAGGCCGCCCGTCTTGTCTGCATCCTGCCCTTATCGCTGGCGAAAGCGACGCCCTTTCCCCTTGCGTCCGTCGTCGGCGTCCTGGCGACGAGTTGCGGTCCCGAGTCGTAGTCCCGTGAAGTCCTCCCCACCATTGTAAGCCTGGTCGCACCCTGCTCCAGTGCGTGGGTAAGGGTGGTAGGTAGCCAGTGCGGAAAGAGCGTCAGGTGGGCATCGGGCACATCTCCATGGGGGTGCCTATCGTGCCATGTACGGTCTTCAGCGGCAACAAAAGCAAGAGCAAGACGGCGGCATCGCGATGACTAGCAGAGGAGCAGCATGGAATGTAAAGGTGTCTCGCACGCGCCATTGCTGCAGCAAGCATGGCAGGGATTGTGGTCGGCCAGGGTCACGTTGCTCGTTCCAGGTGGGCCCATGCCTGATCTGCCGCTAACCCCTAGTCTGATGCCATGCCCCGACTTCTATTTTCTATTTACAGAAACTCTCGGCGCGTCTTCTTTCTCGCCCTTTCGTACCGATAAACTCTGCAAAATTTCTTATCTACTGACCGCCACCTCGGACATGCACGATGCGGCCACCCGTGAACCTCGGTATTGTCACTTGTTTCGCGACACGCTGCCACTCTGCCAACCCCAGACAGCGCCATGCGACATGGTGGAGGCGGAGATGTTTCTGGCGGCGGACCGCCTCTCGGGCCTGCCTAAAGCTGAGGCTAACACTCGCTGGCGAATCGTGGAGAGCTGGTAGCCCTAGTCGCGCCCTGTCACTTGCAGCTACGAAACGCGGGACTGACGGTGGGGCAAAACAACTGTCTCTACAACCCCTGCAGACGACGTCCTTCGACCCACACCAAAGGCACTGTAGTAGCACGGGGTATTTTACCTGCAGCACTGTGACTTTTTGCGACGCCGAGTAGGGTCCTTCAATCTCCGCTACATGCACGGTCCGCCTGAGGAGGATGGCCTTGACGTGTACTTGGTCTTTCGCTGTTTGTGAAATCATCGCAGCTATGACTGCAAACAGCAGCTGATGATCATGTAAGATTATGCGCGATATGCGCTGTGCTAGTCTCTGGACGAGCTTGCTTAGTAATCCTCTTATTGTCAGCGGCAGATCATCTTGCCGAACGCCACTGCGACTGGAATAGCAGATTTTGCATTCTCCGCTTTGAGCAAGCCTCAGCTCTAACGCATTCCGGGGGAGTCAAAGAGCACAAGCCGCTGCATATGCATGTCAAGATGATTGGAGTTGTAGACTCTCGTACTTCTTCAGAATGTTCTGGCTGGCAGTTGAAAAAGATAATTAAGACGTTGTTGCCGTACATCCTCTTTGATCTTACAGACGTTGAGGGGAGGCTGCATGGTCTTTTGTGCCAGCTTCGTGCGACTGGTTTGCGCATAACACGGGAACCCATCTTCGTATGCGATTCGATGTCTACTTAACATGATTGCAGCCAGCTGGTGGGGATACAACGATCTTTAAAATATCGCATCAGGGTGCTAACAAAGGATATCGTGTGCAGCTCGTCGATATGAACAGTCGAATTGGATGTCGTTTGAATGACGAAGTAACCAGGTCTGCCAGTCGAGACATCAATCCAGACACTATCGCTCACTGTGTCAGCTACCGCGTCTATCTCGACCGCCTTGCAACATGATCGACATACCTAACAACGACCTCTTGCACCGGAAGAATGAACCCCTTCAGCCTGCTTAGTAAAACAACATGTCCGGTCGCTTACAGCCAAATACACACAACGTTGCCAATGGCACGCGCGCGTCTCCCATGTTTGGGGTGTCACATTGATCTTCTTAACCTTGGCTCTGGATCCAACATGCCACAACATGACCCTATAGTATACTACGAGCTAGAATCAGCATCGACCAGCTCAGCACTCGAGCGTTATTGTCAAGATGCGCCCCACATCCCATGGGATATGCTTATCAAAGCTTAATATACTCTGCCGTCTCGCTCGCTCCATGGTCTAGCTGAGATAGCACGGAAAAGACTTCCTTCACGACGCGATATGTCGGCGACGAAATCAGGTCCGCCCCCCCCCCCCCCCCCCCCCCCCAGCCAGACAACTTCTCCCCCTCAGACTCACATGAGGCGTCCCACAAAACATCCATCGCACAGCCGACCCGGTCTTAGTCGGACTTTGGCAAGACGGGGGGACCAGACGAACGAGAAGCATCACCATCAGCATGTGCTCCGTTCCCGACGCGCTCGCGGGCTTCATCGTAATCCGCATACCGTGTCTCCGGTCGCCGTTCCACCACGCGCTGCAGCACTGCGGCGTGGTCAGTGTCCGGATTAGACAGCACATGCCTACCCGTGGCTACGGACGGACATGCGGATCTGACGGAGACGGGAAACACGTTCACAGTCAAAGCCAGAGTCGTCGTCTTGCTATGTTTGAGAGGGACGCGGAGTCGGGCTTTAAGATGAAGGGGGTGCGTACTAAGGCTTCAGAGAATGAGATGCCGTGGCGGGCTAGTCTAGTACATAAGAGATGGGTTCTGGGGAGTGTGAGATTTGGTGCACGGAGGAGGTCTTCGGGCAACGTAATGCTGTTAGTCGGAATGTCCTCGCATGAACTTATCCGTGGGGGGGTGGGGTGGAGGCGGTGTGGAAGGGGTGAGCCGTTTGAGTTTGAGTTTGGTCTTGTGGGGGAAGAGCTTGAAGTAAAGTGGCAACGAGAACGAATGCGCGTTGTGCCAGTCTAGTAGAAAATATTCGTGTGTTTGTTTGTTTCCGAAGGGGGTCGCGGAGGTGCATCATGCTCTTTTTATACATTAGGAAAAATAATAATAAAAAATGCCGGGATGGTGATGAGGAAAGACGGGTTCCCCATTATACACAGGAAAGAAAAAAACAAGCCAAGACCAAGCAAAATACACATAGAATATAACTATTTCTAAGAAGTGGTATTATTCAAAAACAATACAAGGTTCCTCGTATCAAAACAGTTTCGTAAAGTACTTATCAGAAAAGACCCATGAAAAAAAACACGGCCCTATACCATCCCAAGGTATCATATTACCCCCACCCCCCTCCCCCATAATGAACTCCATCCGATAATCTCTCAATGGCAGGAACATGATATTTTACCCCTCATCCAATCCAATCATGTAATCCCGAATCCTACTAAATGATAACGTAATGCCCATCCCCATCCCCCTCACACTCCACACTAAACACGTCAAACTCGTCGCTAGCGTCAGACCCGTCGGGATGTATACGAGACCAGACAATACGCAACAGCGTTTCTCTTCGAAGTTTCCACGCGGCCATGCGAGGAAGGACTCGGAGCTCAGACTACGAGCCTTGGCCCACATTCTCCATAGCGTTCCGTGGCAAACTAAACGGATTCCTGTTATCACTTGCAGGCGTGTTGTCGTGTTTGTTGGTAGCCGCGTTGATGGGGCCATTGATGCTGGCGTTGCGCACAGGACCACTCATGCTATTTCTTCCGTTGACGGGGTTGCCGTGGATGTTTGTGGCTATATTGCTGGTGTTCATGCTGGGTCCAGGTATGCTGTTGTTGCGGCTGTGGCTATGGTTGTGTATGCCGTTCCCGTTCCCGCTCCCACTCGCGCTGACCGTTCCGGATAGGCCGTTGGACATTCCGTTTTGCATGTTGTTTTCCAAGGCTGCGCTCATGGCCCCCGCTGGAGGACCCATTCTGGCATTCTCGTTGTTATCGCCCATGCTGTCGACGTCGGGCCAGAAACGCTCTTCGAGCCAACATATTTGTCGGAAGATGTCTTCGCAGCGCGACATTTCTTCCTTGCCATCGCGTGTGGTTGTGATGTTGGCCAGCTCGTCGACGAGTGCGCGCGTTGCCTCGACGAATTTGCTGAAGGTGGGGGAGGTCCAGTTGGGTATGAGGGCTTGGTGGAGGGCGGCCATGTGCGAGTCGCTGGAGGCGTTGGAGAGGGCACTAGAGAAAGAGGAGGCGTATTGCCAGGCGGAGCGGTAGCACTATCAGACGTTAGCCCTATGCAGCCAGTGCTGAAAGCGGTTGTGCGTGCATGTTCGCTTGCCCATAACACGACCATGCCCTCTAGAAGGGAGGCGCTTGCACCACTCGCGCTTGCAAGAAGGTCAAGCAGGGCGCGCGTGATGGGCGTGGGCGGCTCCATGCCCAGTGCAAGTCCATACTTGGTCGCGGTGATCTCGAAGAACTGCATCTCTCGTCGCATGTTGTTCAAGGCGGAGATGAGAAGGTCCATGGTGCGGTACATGGGATGGAACTGCGAGTTGTTCGTCTGCGGCAGTCGTATCTTGGCCAGCAGCTGCCCTATAAAGCGTATGTATCCTCGCGCAAAGTGACCGTCTTGGACTAGCCATTGCAACAACGGTCCTGCCCCTAGCGATCCACAACCGGCATGGGATAGGAATGGTCGCTGCGTTGCCTGCGCAAATGGCCCCGAGCAGATGGTTAAGAGATGGGAGGTCAGAGAGGGGGCGACATTGGGTGCCGTGGCAATGTTTGGCGCAATAGGCTGTCCATCGCGAGCGCGTTTGTGGTTGGGTCCGCGCCGGTTTACTTGGAGGTTTGGGTTGGGCTGCTGTCCATTCAGTATCTGGCTGGGGCCCGCCGGAGACATGTTCGGATCAACAGACAATGCATTGTGGTGCGGCGGCGGCGGCTGATTCAGATGCTGCTGCTGCTGCTGCTGCTGCTGCTCTTGCGCGAGAAGGTGAGCCTGCGCCTCGGGAGAAGCGAGATATCGCTGGCATTCTTGGAGATGTTCAGTCTGCCGCGTCGTATTCTTCGCGCGCACGAAGCCGCAGTGGAGACAGCGGACTTTGTTGCATTTGGCGGGCGTGTCCTGATCTTGAAACTCTTCAAACGCTCGCCGTATGTCCGGGTTGGCATGCCTGCCCATCGCGGCCTGCCATGGACGTTAGCCTGACGGCAGCACACGGCAGCACATGGAGTCGTGAAGATGGCATGTCACGTAAACAATTGCAGCTCACCTCGAATCGGGCGGTCTCGATGATGTGATGTGTATTGTGTATTGTAACAATGCGGGCGGGTAAGGAATCGCCCCCTCCCGAAGCCAGGCGGCCGCAGCGCCTTACCTGAGCCGCCAGACATGGGACCTGCGCCAACACCTGAGCGTACGCAGAGCAAACTACACTGTGCCCTGACGGTATTCGCGGCGCCTCACATACTCGAGGGCAAAACGCAAAACCCGACAAGTACTGCAAGCGCCAGTTTACTTGGACACGCACATGATACATCGTCAGCATCTTAGTAAGCAGGTTTTGTTCGTTACAGCAGCATGCCACCAGCGCCTATGCACGCGAAATCTTGCCGTAATTCCCCACGGCCCTGCTCAGCATGCGACAAGACGCCCATCCCCCTCAGCATCGTCTGCACGGTGCTCTGAGAACGGAACGCTGAACACGGACGACACCAGCGTCGAACCCTTGTGCTCATGCTGGATATCATCGTCAGTCAGCCGCCATGTTGTGTCGACTGTGTTGAAGCCACATGGGCCCTGACAGGCCGTCACTACCCGGGTGGCGACTCTCCACCACCACGATGCCAATGCTCGACCCTGGACCCAAACTTCAATCTCACGATGCCGCACACTACCCCACAAGCTCCTTCTTAACCTGCTCCGGCAATCGATCCCGCCCGCGCATCTCCGATACCAAGTCGACGATGCCAGCGTGACCGATGACGCCGCCGTTGACTTTCTGCAGCTGTCCGGTACTTTTGTACTTTGGTACCCTAGCACACCGGCAGACAGATGCTCGTCGGGTACATCGGCCGCAGCGACCTTGGGCCGCTGCGATGGTTACCGCGTACCCGCTAAACATGTCTGGAAAACTTCTACGGTCACAAGCACTCCGTCGATCACGCTCATACATCTGCGTCCGATCGTCGGCCGCGCCAGGAAAGACACGGTGCCCAGTTCCCTGCATCAGCCAAGCTTCTCACCATCGCGCGCCGTTGCACGTTTGCACCCAGAAATCGAGTCCTCTTGGTAAAGACATTAGCTAGCCAAGCTGCATATGCGTCCGGTGTTTGCGGAGACAACTCTCGTGATGCCCGAAAGAGGAAGTTGGCAATGTGCGGTGAAGAGCAGGTATGTCATGACGTCGATGCACCTCAGAGCTGCTTCACTTTGCTGCTGTTCTGGTAGCAAGCCAGAACATACGTCTCGCAATCCGGAGACCAGGGATAAGGATGTAGATGGTTTTACTAACTAATGTCACTTTTAACCACCCATCAGGGCTGAGGTACATGTCCAAGGCACCGCAATTCAATACATGTAGCAACCATCACTGCACGCGGGAAGTGATGAGTTAGGTAATGCCATCATACCTCGAGGCCTGTTGCCCGGTAACAGCGTGTTTTGCATATGCATGTGTTGCTGATCGCCGCACCAGATAGAAGGGCTGGCTCCAAACTTTCCCCGCAAAGACTGCCGTTTGCAGTTCCGTCTGAGCCGCCCTGCATGGAAGAATGCACAACAACATCAGATGCTCACTACCAAGGCAGCTTGTCAAACCATCGGGAGGTGTTCCGAACAAAGGTTGCACGGACATCAACACACTCCCATGTCGTCAACCAGCTTCTTCTCAAGTCGGTATTGGCAAAAGCCAACTCACGTCCCAAGAACCCACCGTCCACGTTCCGGTGTATCACTTCGCTCCTCGGACGCGCTTCCAAGCTTCTCGAAGATCGTCTCCAACGCGTGAGCACCGCCACGGAAGCCAACTGGCCGAGACACGCCGATCCCGACATCATCGCTATCAAACACTGCTCCAATCACTACGCTGTGCCTGAATTCTCCTTGGAATTTCCGCCAAGCACCAACCCTGCATCTGACCTCTTTGGCCCGCCTGACCCCAGATCTTTTCTGTCCTGCTAATCCATGCCGAGGCCCTCAGAGTCCATTTTACCGTAGCTTTGCCTGCGGGTCGGGTTCTTGTAGTGGTTAGTCAAGCAGCTTGGAGTAGCTTCTGCTTGCTTCCCCTATTGGAGCTGTTGCGTCACCACGTCATTTGCCAGCATTGTCTCCGCGTCCGGAGTGAGTAACGATGCACACATTGCCCCGATACAGCGGAGTAGTGACATGCTGGCGGTACTGTGGTTGGTGGCCTTGGGAGGCCTTCCTAGACACCGTCTTGCTGGTGTGCAGGATAGCTCTTCCAGCTAGCTAGGATGAAGCTCCGCGCCATGAGGATCATCGCCACGTCGTGAAGCAGCGAACACATGCTTGTTTGGTGGGCATGACTGGGGAGAAAACTGGGGCGACTTCATTGCCATGTTGGGGTCTTGTAAATCGTCGCTTTTAGCAAGTTAAAGGGAGATCCTTCCCGCCCGATGCCATGAGTCTGCACAAGTTCAACCTTGGATCCACCAGCCAAACAACCTTCTTGTACTTTCTCTCAAGTCCAGTTGCATGCACTACAACCTCAGTTAGTTGAGCAACATTCCTCATCCCAATCATGTTCGGATCCTGGACTACCGCGGCGGCCATTGGCCTGCTTGCTCTTACAAACGCGTCTCCACTACAAAAGCGCGCACCCATGTTCGACTACAACAACCAAAAGGTTCGCGGAGTCAACACTGGCGGCTGGTTCGTCCTCGAACCCTGGATCACACCCAGCATGTTTGAGGGCAACAGCGCCAAAGACGAGTACACACTCGTTGCAGCGATTGGCAAGGACGCGGCACAGTCGAGGCTGCGAGACCACTGGAACTCTTGGATCACCCAAGATGACTTCAAACAGATGGCGGCGGCTGGTCTGAACCATGTTCGAATCCCAATCGGTTACTGGAGCGTCCTCCCACGTGACGGCGATCCATACCTACAGGGCGCTTACGACAAGCTCGGAGAGGCGCTTGACTGGGCATCTGGTGCTGGCCTCAAGGTCATGATCGATCTCCACGGCGCACCCGAATCCCAGAACGGTTTCGATAACTCTGGCAAATACGGCAGCGTTGGCTGGACTCAAGGCGACTCAGTCGCCCACACCATCAAAGTCCTTAACAAGATCCGCGATGATCACGCGGCGCATCCCGCCGTCTCAGCTATCGAGCTCCTCAACGAGCCCCTAGGCCCAAACCTCGACATGAACGTCGTTCGACAGTTCTACATGGATGGCTGGGGTAACCTCAAGGACTCGAATGTTGCAGTGACCTTCCACGATGCCTTCATGGGCGTGACATCGTGGGGTAACTGGGGTGCGGGAATGTGGAACCTTCTTCTCGATACTCACCACTACGAGATCTTCGACCACTCGGCTGTTGCCATGAGCATCAATGACCACGTCAAGACAGCTTGCGATTTCGGCAACCAGATGGCATCCACGGGCAAGTGGACCATCGCTGGCGAGTGGACTGGCGGAATCACGGATTGCGCGAAGTGGTTGAACGGAAAGGACAAGGGTGCGCGCTACGACGGCACCTTTGGCGGCTCCAAGGTGGGTGACTGTACAGGCAAGTCGACGGGCAGTGTTGCTGGCCTGTCAAACGACGACAAGTACAACATCGGGCGGTTTATCGAGGCGCAGTTGGATGCCTACGAGAAGGCCACGGGCTGGATTTTCTGGACATGGAAGACCGAGGGCGCACCCGAATGGGATATGCAAGACTTGCTGGCCAACGGCCTCTTCCCGCAACCGCTAACAGCACGAAAGTGTAAGTATCCCTTGTGGTGTGGCATGAGAGTGAAGCTGACACGCTCCAGACCCCGGCCAGTGTGGCTAGGTACCTCGTTGTTCATGCATCGTCTACTTGGCGCCTTCCTCCTCTTTTGTTCTTTGCACCACAACACACTCGCTCTGCTACGACACGACCTACAACGACCTACAATCCGCACCAGCCAGTAATGATGTAACGAATTCCTTTCCGCTTCGAAGATGGCCCGACGCGTTCGCTCGCTAAAGGGGGAGCCCCCCGGTGATGGGGCTGGCCTTGCTAGTATTGTCTGGCGAGGCTGTCAGTGAGCCAGACTCGCCGCTCGCACCGTGCCCATTGATGTGTAAAGTAGCAAAGCCACGGTCGAGGCAGGAGTGCAGCTGGCGCAATGTACGTATGAGACGATAAACAAAGTGTTCATGCAACCATGCCAATGACGAGAGTGAAACAAACGTAAATTGCTGCGACACGTATGCACCGTGACCAAGATTAGTCTTCGCAGGCTCGGCTGGGCGTAAGGCGGTGATTTTGCGGGCTTGCGGGCTTGTTTGTGCCGATCCAACTTCATCTCACCCGCCGCACCTGCCGAGCTGCGAGTAGTGGTTGCTTGGTGTGCAGCCTCGCGTAGAGAGCGACTGGATCGCCGCACAACAGGTGCGACAAAGACTCGACCTACTGTGTAAACTGCCTCCTTTCTACGCCCCATCCAGGAGCCCAGTGGCGTTGGAGACGGCAGGCCGGCGAAACGGGTGCCTGAGCTAGGGCGCGCACGACTCGGGCACGCGCAAGCCGATCGCGTTCCACAGCGTGTGAGGATCCGGAGAAGCGTCGCTCGCGCATTGCAACACGCGAGTCGCACCCATCTGCGCGAAACTCGAGGGCAGAAGTGAAATGCGACTGCGGGCTCGTCAGCGGCGCGCGGCTTTCGGCCCTTCACGCCTGTGCACATGTAAGCGCCGACGTGCCTCCCAGTTTGCCGTCTGACAGGAACCACGCTCCTGACCCCTCAGGCATCCACACGAACGCAAGAAGCAATCTCCAACAGCCCGTGCCGTCGTTCAACAAGCTCCCCGGCTAAGCCGCCAAGGCCTCCTGAAGACGCCGCGGCCCACAGCAATACGAGCTGCCCAAATCTCTCGTCGCGGTGCTATTCGTCACGTCCGCCCAGGCGCGGCGCATCCAGCCTAGCGCAGGCCCCGAGGGATATTGCACTGGACAGGAACACCACTCTTAGGGTTGCGCCGGTGGCAGGGGTACGCTGGCCGTTTGGGGATTAGGAAGTTGATATAGTTTGAGTGTCTCCCTCAGCTTATCTTGTTTCTTCCTACTGCTCACCTCGTCTAAGATATCTTGCAGCCCTCTAGAAGACTTTGTTCTTCAGCCCTTCCTTTAACAAAACCAGTCACTCCTTATTTGCTGTCATCCAGCTACATAATACCCTCCACCTTCTTCGGACAATCCCCTAATACCACACACACACGCACCCCAAACATCAACATGTACTCCAAGATCGCCATCATCTTCTTCGCCGGCTTTGCCGCTGCGCAAAAACACGCTCCCGTTGGCCAGCCCAATGGTAACCCCATCACCCGTCCTTTGAACGAGGTATGTTTGCATCCACAACATTTGCGCGTAACGCGATCCCAAAACAAGATGCACAGAGCTAATGCCCCCCCCCCCCCACCAGGTTATCCCCACTTGCCAGCAGTTCACCATCACCTGGCAGCCAACCACCCCCAACTCCGTGTCTGTTCTCCTCCTCAAGGGACCCCCCACCAACGTCGTCAAGTTTGGTCCTTCTCTCGCTGAGGGCATCGCCAACAGCGGCAGCCTCAGCTGGACCCCACCCTCCACTCTCGAGGCGACTGGAGGCCCCAACGGATACGGCATCCAGATCATCGACGACGTTACCGGCCAGTACCAGTACTCGACCCAGTTCGGTATCTCCAAGGGTAACTGCAAGGAGCACGCCTCTTCCGTGCCCACCAGCTCGACTGTCGCTACCCCCACCCCTGCCCAGGCCCCCGGATACGGTGCCTCAACCCCCTCCGCTAGCCACACCCCGATCCCTCTGCCTTCTGCCGTCCACCCCAGCGCGGCTCCCTACCCGACCACCACCGTCGTGCCTTCCGGCGTCGCCCCTCCCGCCGGCACTGCTCCTCCCGGCAACGCTACCATCCCCCACCCCACTGGCGGCAACGTCACCACCACCAAGCTCCCCGAGGCCACCACCAACGCTGCGTCTGGCGTCCAAGTCGCCCTCGGCTTCGCCGGTGCCGCCGCCGCTTTCGCTTTCATGCTCTAAGCACATCATTCCAATCTTTCCCCTGGGATCATGTTTACATGTCATGACTAGTTTTGCGTTTTTTCTTTTTCTTTTTCTCTCTTCCTCTCCTATGATGCTCATGGTGTTTAGTCATAGGATATACCAACCTCTTTTTGGGGGGGGGTTTCCCAAATTGGACTTTATGTGTGTGTCGTCATGGTGTGCGCGGGGCTGTATCTAAAGTGGAATGAGAGAGAGAGAGAGAGAGAGTGTGTGTGTGTATGTGTGGTTTTGTCTTAGTCTGATGGCGATACTACTGCTGCTGCTTACCCTAAAAGATTCCCTTTTTGTTCGTGATGCCTAATCTGAATTTATTGTATACCCCTAACCCCCTCCTTCCTCTGCTTTGTTTTTCATACTGTGCATGCGTAATGTTTTGCCATTACTAGTCGGACCACAGTATCGAAAAAGATCGCGCCCTTGCGGACCTGAGAAAAACGACTTGGCTTCCATGTCGTTTGTCCGAAAGAAAAAAAACTGAACTACGCACACAATGAGATATCGCGCGTATTGTGGCCGAACAGGTGCGGGGCGTTTCCAATCCACTGGATCCTACCTTGACCCCTCCATTTCCCCTTTGGAAAACGGCATCCAAAAAAAAGGAACAGAGGTATGGTGTTGTAATCGATGGAACAGTTGAGAATGTCGTGCCAAGTCGCAACGTAACGAGGCATTGGCAAAATTTGAAACCACGAGATGGAAAAGGCGCTGTAGTGATTACTGGAGAAGTAGACTTTTCTCTTTTAGATCTATGCACGTCTGAAACTATGACACGTCCAAATCTATGCACCGCCCCAACTAGCACCGCCGCCTCCTATGCCGGTACTGCCCAAGTTGGAGCTGTAGCGTCTAAAGCCCTTGCCCATGCCGATTGGTATCGACGAAGTTCTCCTTACAATCTTTCGGCGTCTGCTCTGCGACGACTGTCCTTGTCCACCAGATACCGAGGCGTCGTCTTCATCATCAGATGCCAAGCCCGCGCTCGACCGCGTAGTCGTAAGACTCAAAAAGTTTGGCGGTTCTCTGAAATCGCCGAATCCTGACTCAGACAAGGCTGCATCATCGTCATGTCTCGCTACAATCGGTACCCTCTGGCCGTTCTCAATCTCTTCTTCTTCTTCCGTCTCGATCATGTTCTCTTCGTCGTGGACATCCGGGTCGTCTCCGAACCCTTTACCCTCAACTAGCCAGAATGTTGGTATAGAGGCAGCCAACGCAATGGCGGACATGGTCCAGAAGGGTACGATGACATAGCCACGCTTGACTCCCCACGTAAACAAGCCCCCTCCCAAAGTAGGACCTGCTGCCCTGCCAAAAGAACTGAAACTCGTAGCCAGGCCGTTGATGGTCCCTAGAACACGAAGACTAGGCGCACTATTCGTGAGCACGATGGTACTTGTGGGAAATGCAAATGTACCGCCCACACCTCTGACCATCAGGAGCAGCACCATGGCAACTTCCCTGGTCATTGGATCCGAGATGAGCGACAGGAATGGTGTGACGAAGAAGACGAATGGGAAGATGAGAAAGGCGATCCGGAGGCAGCGGAGGACGCCGAGGGACCGCGCAATAGGTGGGAACAACGAAAATTGACACATGGTACACGAGATGGCGAATATAGTGAAAATGATGCCGATGCGACGAGATTCTATCCCGAAGCCCCCTGCAAACTTAAGGGGAAGCGATACTGTTGGGTCGTCTGCGGGTTGTACAGGGTGGTGCATGAACACTGGAAGTAACTGCATTCTATCAGCAATTATATCGCTCATCATCCAAAACACAAACCTGATCATATGCCTGAGTGTACATTGCAAGCAACGTGTACACGACCAGATTTAGTGATGTTTGATACGTCAACACATCCCGATACTTTGGCGCTTTTTCTTTGACAACCTCGCGAGCAGTCTCGTACTGTGATGTCGCTTCACTGTCAATTACTTTCTGCCGACTGAGTAAAGGCTCACGTTCCGGACTGCCGTTCTGCTTTGTGGTTGGAAAGTGTAGTATTTTGCGAACAAAGGCTATTAGTTTAGCCCCAGTTCTCACACCCAGGTCTGGTGCGTTCTTCTTGCTTTCCAGAGTCTCTTGGAGGAACAGCCAGCCAACTATAATTCCGACGGCGAAGAATGCAGCGGCTACAATGTTAGGCAAGCAATACGGAAATCTCTCCAGAAAAGCAGTGCCTCTAGGCTTCCGAGGGTCGACTCCCAAAGGGTTGGCCAATGCTCCACCGAGGGTAGGTCCAAACGTCGCACCCACTGTCCAAACTAAGGGCATGACACTGAATGCTCTCGGCTGTAGCTCCTTCCATGGGCACAGTTCCGCCACCGTAGTGCGCAGGATGCCCACGTTGCCGTTCGATAAGCCTCCTAGGGCGCGTGCGGCTAGAGCCATAGGCAGATTGAGCGAGAAGCCCCACCACAACATCGTCCACATGGTGTTGAACAGCCCAAATAGTATAATCGGTTTCCTTCCATAGCGATCCGATGCGGCACCCCAGACCAGGCCAGTGAAGCCTTGACACAACGAGAAGGCTGAAGACGAGATACCGGCCCAGCGCGCGATGTCATTTTGAGGAATGCCAAACGACTCCATGAGTTCGGGTACGTAGGGAAAGACAGACGTGAGGGCGATGGGCTCTGCAAAGCGGCATATTGCTGTCGTGGAGTTAGCAAGCTTTCAGATGAAGACGCGTCGCGTGGACGTACAGAGGATCACCAGTTGCTTGACTGGTAGCCGGTGTTCTGTCATTGCGGCGGTGATTGTGAAGGACGCATGCTAGTCAAAGCTGCAAAGAGGAGGAGAGAAAGACTAGGAACAGTACATATTCTTATTGCTTGCTCGCATGCTGAGTCCTTGGGAAGGGAGTACCCCGCAGTTACGGCTAGCTGTTCACGGTCATGCGCTACTTGCGGTGAGCACGAGTCAGCTATTTCCCTGTCCGCGTCACGTTGCGATCGACTCCGAATTCCGAACGGTGCGATCGCAATGCGCAAAATGGGTTGTTGTCGTGCAATGGCATTGGAGGTGCTAGTATTGAAGAGAGCTGACGCGATTGTTATCAGCTTGAAGCTTGGGCGGAGAAGAGGTCGCGAACGAACAGGTCCAGGGGCCTAACGTTCTTCACATAGAAAACACCTACATCATCACGAAGCAGTCTATTGCATCGAATACATATCAAACTCAGCACTCAATTGAAAACTGATCTCCCGTGGTCTACAGCTGATATAGTAAAGGTCGTGCAAGTGGCTGATGGTTGAGTTTGCACGACTGGATCACGGGAATGGTTGGAGTACCACCGATCAAGTGGCCGATCCGTGTTGACACACCGATAAAGCTCGTGTTGATATCGGTTTGTTGAGGTGACTGATCCACACTAATACACTTTCGCGTTTTGTACTTTCTCCGCGACAAACTGTACAAAAACATGCGTTATCTCCTGTTTGCTCATTACCATGGACATGGACACCGATATACCGCATGACTACGATGCGCCTCTCAACAATCGATCTGTATATCATACGACTAGCGATCGGTATTGTACTCTAGCCCATCTATCCCATAGCGGAGGTTTCTCTACTACATCTTCAGCGTGCTTCGTCCAGTTCTTTGACATTGACTGCGAAATGCAAGCTGTAAATACCGTGGTCGTTCATGCACGAAGATATCCTTCTATGCGGCATTGAAAGGTCGCAGTGTCTGTAGAAGGCCACCACCTCCCCAGTCATGGCAGAAAACGAGGTTCTGATATTGCTGGTTCTTCACAGTGGCATCCAGGACGATAGGTGCCTAGCTGGGCGGCGAAGAAGGCATTATAAGATCATTGCAGTATAAACAAAGTCGACTGTCGCATGATTGTAAAAGCCCACCCAATCTTACTCGTAATCAGCACTGAACTCAACATTTCTCCAATGCAACTTAGCCACTGGAACATATCCGCAACTTCAACAACTTCAATGTCGTCCTAACAACAAAACCAAGCAAGCAACATCAAAGCGTCTCCATGAGCCCACCAAGGAGCCAGCAGCCTTAACAAGCGCTAGGTGTCGTTGCCATTGACATGAAACTCTTCAAGGAAAAGTTGAATGTAAAATGCCGAATCGAGATCTATAAGCAAGCATTTCACGAGATGAACCGGGATAACCCACCTGCACTTCTGCGTGGAGACCTCGACCGCATCTGGATCATGTATGAGGCGCCATGCATGCATCTCGCAGGACTTAGGCCGCCTAGTGTCTTACCACGGTTGAAGATGCAAAAAGATCGAACGATACAATCTGCAGCTTGTGGAATGATATATACTTTATCAGCCGCCTCCTTGCCAACCAAACAAGCAGGATGCCCGCAACTATCAAGCTTACGGAACAGTTGAAGCATCTTACCCTTGGGATTCCGTGGCAGTACAGCGGCTTCAAGGCACCAGTATGGATACCTGGTGACTCTTTTCGGATTAGCTCGGTAGCCTTGGGTAGAGTCTTTGGTGTGCTGCACAAGTACAAGATTAAGTTTGAGTTGACTTTTCCCAAGGCGAAGCCGTGTCGGCTGCCTTTAATTAAGCGTGTGGAAAAGTTGTATAACACACGCTTGTAGCGCGATGAGCCGGTATTCTGGAAACAGTTGAATGCGCTGAAGGAAGGTATCTTCCGTTTCGATGCTAAAATGCGCCATCTCGCTGATGAGGCCGTTGCGACGGAACATGCTAATCGCCATGAATGGGCTCCGTCGCAGCCTGTGTTTGAGTATAATTTCGACTTCAGCTGATTTGTCGCTTCGTAGCTGGGTCTTTCCAACTGGCTCAAATGACTTGGATCGAGAGCTTTTCGTGAGGTTTTAGTATGGTGTCTGGTGAGTGGTGTTGCTAGATTTCCCGTAGTCAAATCAAAATTGAGGTGGTTTTCAATTGAACATAAATATGCAGCTTTTCTGTTTCGTATGCTAGGAGAGAATTGTGATTCCTACAATCAACGTCAGATTGTCAGAAACTCTCGTCAAAGGTGACGGTGTTTCCAATTCGTTCAGGTCAATGGGGAACCATCGTTTTGGGCACTCACCGTCGGACATCTCCATGCGCTTTGGAGAAGGGCAGTTGTATGTGAATATCCTCAACGAAGTGTTGAACCCGAATATAGGGAATTGTTGCATACGTCAGCCTCCGATCTCCACACGCTTTGATAACAGGCTGGTACTATTTCCTATGTAAAAATAAGTGTGTCTCACGCACAACGAGACGACAGAATCAATATTCTCATTCTAGGTTCCTTTTCCTCCACAGGAATTAATCCTTTGGAGGCGGACTCTTCAATAAAAGGAATCGACTGTTTGGGGGCACTGGACGACATGATGACGAGCAGCAAGTATTCTCCTCTTGCTGATGGAAGGATGATGTAGCTGTTCAAATACCGAATAGAATCAGAATAAATACAATGAAAGAACTAGATATGTAGTCGCTTTAAGGCAGTAGCTCATGATGACTGCACTTACGTCATGTAAAGCACGGACATCGCCCGGAGATGAGTCGGAAGAACAGAACCTCACCGCACGTTATCTTGAAGCTTTCTTGCACAGTTTCGCACAGCATGAATGGCAAGCACCTCGCACAGCATGAATAGCAAGCACCTGCCCGCAATTTCGGACGGGTAGGAACTCGCCGCGACGCGAATGTGCACATGAGAAGGCGACCGCGACTTTGCTACTTGCGCCTGGAAGTATCGGCCAACGGCACCGCTTCTGAAACGCGCCATTGTCTGGCCTTATGTCTCAGGCATCAAGGCAGCTCCATGAGAGTACATGGCGAAATTGAACACTGAACAACGAATTCTTATGCATGTTCTGTTAAGTAGACCCTTACCTGCTGAGGCTAAAGCGCACGAAGAATGCGTACAGCTTCGACGGAGCACAATTTCCGCCTCGAGCGAGGGACCATCACCAAACCGGATTGTTACTTGCAATCCAGGGAAGAAAAAACTTGGTCTAATAACATCAGGCATGTCAGAACCTACTTGCCTACCATGCTTCTACGACCAACCGTACGTCAACACCATGGCTGTGCTACCATAAATGCGGATCGCAATGGAGCCGTTGAGCCACTCTAAAACCATCGGCCGGATGAATGACCCTGGTTAACATTCGCACAAACCAAGTTGAGAAGAGGCATGTTGGACGCAGTATCTGCTCCCGGGATGAGCAACACCCTGAAGAGATGGAAACCCTTTCACTGCTGTCCCGGGGACAAAACAGACCAAGTGCACCGGGAACAATACGTATCACAGTGCCGATCGTCTCGGGCATATTCATTGCAAGCCCAACATCGTTGGGAATATGGTACCGGAAGCTAGTGTTGCCAATAGCGCCCATCTTAATTCACTCAGGCAACAGCGCGTGCACGGTGGTGTCCAACCAGCAGTTATAACCGCTGTCTTATCGCGCAGCAAATAATGTATGACAACGCATCATCGGTGTGCTATTGTCAGCGATGAGGCACTATCGACCAGGCTTAGGACAGAGGGCGAGTGTATTGGATCTCTCGCTACCAGATCGGGTCCGCATCATGCCTCCGGTGAGTAACAATGTCTCGGTCGTTCCGAACGCGCGTGCGCTCAGAGAGGGCTCTCACTGCTGTTGGGTCAGCTGTTGGGTAAGAGTGACGCTGAGCGAGCATCTGCGCAACTTGGCTGCTCACGCAGCACTGCTGCATCATGGTGGACATCCTCAAATTAGCGTCACGTCATTGCTGCGACGCCGTTGATGGCTAGTATGCACACTCGATCATCCTAAGCCTGTCACTGTAGGCTCACTTAGTGTACCTACCCGCTTTTGATGACCTGGAGCGACCTCCTTCGCTTGACAGCGTAGCTGTGAGATACCTTTGGCTGGCTAGATGTTTCGTATGAGATAAGACCAATTAAAGGTCAGCACTGTACTCTCTATTCTTAAAGTTGAGAGATTTAGAAAAAACCATGAGACCGCCCCTTTTTGCTACAGTGGCACGTAAGGCAACCCTGAAGCGCCTACTCAGCTTGCGTCCTTGCCAGCACTAGCTGGTGATATCTAGAAAGTCATGGGGCCTTTTTCCAAGACAGCTCTAACCGATACTGAAGCGGCTTGGTGAGACTGACTTCTAGTTCTTCGGCATCTACTCCCGCCAGATTGTAACCCTCCGTTGTCGCCCAGGGTCACAGGGGTTGCCAAATGGTGCTGCGATCTAGACAACGTACTGGATGAGGACAGTTTCCAGTATTGTTGTATGTAAATAAACATCTCGTGTCCATTGGTCGACACGCCATTGATCTTGCCTTGGACTGTGGAAGTGATTGCCATGGTGCATACGCGAGCAATCCTGAGGGTGAATGGCAGCGATTGACTGACATTGATAGGCATTCTCATAAAAGGCCAATGCACCGAAAAAAGTCAAACCAAGGAAAAGACTCTCCATGTATTTCCAGAACTCCTTTCAAGCTGTCGTCTCAAAACGATTGTTTCACTTATGACAACTTAAATCATGTGATCAAACCTTCACCAATATCCGACAGAAGTTTAACAATACCCGGGCTTGCTTGCGTGCGAGACGTAAACGGCATTTTCCATGGGCCTCGCGACCCTCGCCAAGCGTTTACGCAAAGGCCATGTCCTGCCATTGTGGGAAGCGGAGCTATATCAGCTCCGCATATAGCCTATGTACTCCGCCTCACGCATGATCCGAAACCAAGCAACTTTCGGCGACACTATTGGCTACCACTCCACTTTCTATTTTCACATCCGCCCAATAGAAAATTCACGGGCCGTTGGCGGCGGAGCTGGCACTTGCATCCGCCATGTTGTGGTCAAGAACTATTGACGCGCTAAAAGCACTGCACAGTTGTGCGGCGAATAAAACTATTCGCGAAACATAAGCAGCAAGAAGAGCCGGTTGGAATCATAATGGTTGACCTTTTACCCGGTTCCTGGATATTTGCCTCTTGTCTCTGACAGCGCACGAAAATGCGGGATGCAGCGACAGCTGTGGTTGACAATACAACCCTCACCGGAGTATTACTCGCACCCGTGTTCGAAATACTCTCCTTCATCGATTGACAGGGAACGACGCACATGCAGGTGTTCACGGCGCCAGTGCAGCATCGCGCAGCAAGGCACCGAGCTAGCAAGCCATTTCTGCTAATCGCCGCAGTGGTGCGATGCAAGATTAACGGTCACAAGTGACCGGTCGGGCTTCATCAGTGTGGGTCAACTTCAGGGATCAGAGAAAGCTTGAAGTACGAATTGGCTGGTGTTGCAGGTACTACGAGAAGCGCACTATAGTCGAGACTCGTTGATCTTCGGAAAACACGATGTCGCCCATCTGCGCGCGACAGCGTTGTCATTGAGCAAAATACCCCACATCAACCAGTACGCCTCATGCGCCAATGCCGTTGAGACGCCTCTCTGCACGATGAGCTTGTCTAGTACATTCAGCTTCCACCCAGGTCGATGGCCGTGGATAAGCGAAGTGATGCTAGACTAGGTCTTCACTTGACGACCTCGCCCATCTCATTGCCGTGCCTCCGTGGCTCTCCCCACATCCCGATGAAGCCTATATCCGCGACGCAACTATAAGCGATGACTCTTCGGCAGCACAGTCTCTTGCCGATCACGAGAACGCGGTCTCCGCTCTCCGCCTTGCCATTGTTTCCTTGCTCATCAGCAAATAATAAATATAGCAATCGCCACCTCCAAGTCAAAACATGGAACATTGCCGTTGCCACATGGCGGACGAGGAAGTTGCTACCAGGAAGAGGGCAAAACGCGAGGGTTTTTAATATCCAGTGCAGCGGCAGGCTAATCCTTGATGCTTCTCATCCGTTTTCGCAGTGGGCGTAATCGGTCTTCCCAGTTTGTGCGCGCTGTCTTTATTCGTCGGTCGTATGATCAGCCCCTATCTCCCGAAAGAAAACGGAGTTCACGCAAGTAGTTGATCGCGATTGCCTACCATGCAGTGATGAACAGAAAGGGATTACACAAGGGGAAACGGCAGTCTCAACAGGTAAGGAATTGCACAGTCAGAATGCATGAATAGCTTTCAACGAGAAACGTGTGTGTGTGTGTGTGTCTGCGGGTATCCCGTGGAAGTGGTTCACAACCAAAGCTTCATCGTCATCATCAGCCCATTTACATAAATATGTTTGGGGAGAGATCGTCCTGCTAGGGTCAGTAAAACCTCACCTCGCCCCCGGTCGACCCTAATCCAGCATATTCATGTCCTCGTTACGTGCGCGTGGCCACACCCGAGCGGGTTTTTAAGACATGGGTGGTTATGAATACCGCCAGTAACCGACGAGCCCGAGTTGCAGACAGAGACAATCTTACGACAGGGTCTCTCTCGCCGGATCATGCTGCACAAACCGTCACTACTGGCTCGGGTTTTGGACGAGTCGGATGCAAACCAGCGCATATTCCCTGGTTTCCCAACATGAAAAGAGTTTTTTTTTGGTCTGTCCCCTGTGTGCTAGTAGGCGGTAGTGGTCATCAAGTTGGGCGTGGAAGTACAGGTGGATAAGCTAATCCTTTCATCCAAACTGAACCATGTACAACACTTGGTCTGCATCGCGTTGATTGTACACAACAACAAAAGTTACGCCTTGTTTGCCTCCCGCGCCTGCATCCGCGCTGCATATCCTACTTGGCCATGGGCACCATCTGGCACAGTAGTAGCGAGGTGTGTGCGGGAACAGTCTACATGTCAACTAACCCGGGTATTATGAACAAGGTTTTCTCCTTCCCCCATGCGGCATGATCAGCATGCGCTTTCCCACTATCGAAAGTATGATTAGTTGACGAGTACATAAATGTATCTTGGTATTGGGTGAGAAAGCCTTGATGTCGTTGGTCTGAGAAGGCGGGGGCGTGTGTGCGGAAACAATGGGAGCATTGGGAAAGAGCTATGGATGTATGGAGAATCGGAATTTGGTTTGCGTAAGATGACTAGTGCAGTGTTTTGGTGTGCCTGAGTAGGTGATGATATGCTTGCGAGTAAAGAGATACCCACGCAATGGTGGGCTCAAAACCCCCCAGCATTCACAAATCTGTTATTGCATCTCTCCAATCAAAATATTCGCATGGTATCAACAACACCCACCAATGGCAACGAAGTTCGAAATTCGAGCATTGAGATGTTGAATTCACTGGCTACAAACTCAAATGACACCAGTGCCGCTAGCACAGCATCATGCCTTGGAGCTCTGCTCTCGTGGATTTTCATGGGACATGTGACATCTAGCTTAATTTCCTTGACCCTATACCCGCGGCCACGCACGTCTCGGATCAAAGTTCGAGATCTGAAACCCTGTTGTTGAGACAATACCCCACACAGGCCAGCGAAAGTCAGCATGAACAACACATCCTTCAATGAACGTGATGCGTATAATAGCATTACAAATCATGGTATCAAGCACGCGTTGTGACTTCCATACTTTCGAGGAAGCGCGATTGCATGTTGCGACGATGCAGGTGTAGTTATTTGACAGTAGGTGCGGTTGGTTTGACATGTGGGAGGGTTATACTATGTGTCATATATGCATTGTGATGGGACGTATGATATGGAGCTGACGGCGGGATTACAAATATGTACAAATAGAATAGCGGATAAAATAGGTGTGCGCTCTTGTCTCAGAGCGCGTAGTCCGCCAAGAGAGTTCAGAGGATCGATAAGAAGTCTGTAAAGTAGGATGACTGTGTATATAGAAAGAATGGATGTAATGCATGGATGCAAGAAGCATAAATAGATGACGATACCGCCTGTGGTCGGCCTACAAAGGAAAAGTGTAGTGCTGGGGATTTAAAGGAAAAACGAAAAGTAACCAAAGAAAATGCGCCCCTTCCGATTCTGCCTGGGTATCTTTTCCTTCTCTTTTGCTCCATGAGTTGACACGCCACCCGAGACACCAACTGTGTTCCTCACCGAGGTCTTTCTGATCTCACTACCCTAGTCGTGTGTAGTGGAACGCTGGCCGACTCTTTCTCAATGCCGTCCCTTATCAACTCAAATTCCCAACACCCCCACCCTCCACCCCAGATGATGTTGTCCCAGCCTGAAACCAGTATCTTTCCCAACGCCGCCGCAATGCTGGACTCGCGTGTAATGTGTTGCGCTTCGAAGGAATAATTGTTCGTCGTGTCCAAAGTATACAGGTGATTGGTTAAAGGAGTGTGTATTGAAGAGGAAGGGTATACCGTTGGCCCAAATCGTGGTACGTCGTAAAAAGAAATGTGTCAAGTGATTAAAGTGTTCTTCTGTGTGCCCTCAAAGAAGTATTGCAAATGCCGGAATCGACCTCAAAGAAGGGAGTTTGTGACCAGCATACACTCCGCAACTTTGTCTGTGTCGCATGCGCTCATGCTATTTGTTGAAAATTTCCTTTCTCACCATGCACGCAGACTCTCGAATTGGCCAGTTAGCCCATCGCAGTTAGTGTCGGCTAGTCATTGGTAACTTGGACCTGGATCACTTGGGCCAGCGGCCATTTGTGACGAAGAATACGTGTCCTGGAGCTGATGTTGTCGATTTGTTTCGTCCTCCTCGTCTTCCTGCGCAGCCAACTCCATAGCCTCAAGTTGCTCGGCCTTGTCTTTGCACGCGGTAGGCGAAAAGCCACTACCGACCTTCGAGGAAATGATGCGCCAACGATCGTTCTCGTACTCCTGCATGGCATCGCGAAGCTTTACCACCTGTATTGCCGGTTATGGTTAGCATGTCGGAGATTATGGATGCAATGCACGACGTCGTGCGTTTCATGACTAGGGTAGCGACTCACCATATCATCCGTCCAGACAGTGGTCTTTGCTTTGAGCTTCGTGCAATACCGGACTTGCAGTGTGCCAGAGCTGCGGCCAGGGAAGAAGTCGGCGATTTGCTTCCAAGTTAGGTTTTTCTTCTCTTTGAGGTCGACAAGTAACTGGTCGTCTTCGGGCGTGAACTTGAGTTTAGGGCCGCGGGGTCGTTGCGCTGGAGGGGGCATTCCCTCTTGACCTACTACGTTGGGAGGGCCATGTTGTTGAGCGGGAGAGGGAGGTGCGCTGTCCATTGTGTGATATCTCTTATTGCGATGTGTGTTTGGTAGATGGTGGTGATGTGTGGGAGGTAAAGAAGACTGTGGAGCTGGCGGCGGCGGGTACTGTTGAAGGGAGAAACCCTGTGTCGCGTGCTGTAGTGAGACGCTTCCCGTTGCTTGAGCGTAGGGATTGAGTTGCTGCTCTAAGCTCGAAGGGAGATCGTGTTGCAAGTCGTCTTGATGGCTGCGCTTGCGCCCGGCGGCTTGCTGGGGCGGCGGCGGTGGGTAGCCCACGTTGTAGGAAGATGGAGAGTGTTGCGACATGGAGTGATGGCGCAACAGGTGGGGTTGGTGTAGTGAATGTGTCTCGATGTCTGTGTAGGTAGGGTGGTGGCCGGCGCCAGCATGTTGGAGCGTTTGAGACTGGTGTGGCTGCAGGAAGGAGTGAGGGTGGTAACCCGGAGGCAGTCCGGTATGGGAATGGAGGACATTTTGATGTTCGACGTTTGAGGTCGGTATGTGATGTTCTTCCCCGGCATCGCCTGGTACGCTGTAGTCGAGGAAAGGGCCTCGATAGGGACTCGCCAGTGTTGCGATCACGCATGGAGACTACCAGAGCTAGCTTGCTCTGGCAGGCCGCCGCAGTGAGACCTGAGCCAGAAAAAGGGTTCCCTAGTTTGAGTTGATGCTCGGAGTTGCGATGGCTGTGTCGCACGTGTTTGGGTATTTCGAATTTTTGTTATATTGACAAATGTTGGAGCAAGGAGAGCCTAGGGGAACGCGCCATCGATCGAAGTGTTATCGCGTGTGTTAAGCGTCTGGGTTGTCGGATATAGGGTGTATAGCCTTGTAGGGAACAAACGAAAAGTAGCTATGGCTGGGGGGATGCTCGTGGAATATAAGATTCCTGCCTGATGGGAGAAGGCATTAAAAATTTCGGGCAGTACGTCCCTTCAAAAGCCCGGTCCGTCATGTGCGATTGCCACACGGACACAGGATCCAAGCATGTACAGCAATGGGTCGTCCCCACGAGACGCTCTGTTCCTGAGGAGCACCAAATGAGCTTAGTAGGAAAGGTCCAGGAACTGATTCTACGTCAAGCATAATGCAGTGATCAATGACAAGGAGGGGTCCCCCCGGCGCACGATCTAGACGAGTACAATGCTGTAAGCCCTGGGTCGAGAGTGGTTATTGATACAAAATAAGATGGGCATGAGGGTACTTTGCCCGGCTTGCGAGGGCCTGTGGGGCCCAGGGCGTGCGCGGTCCATGCCATCGTCGTTTATTTCTAGAATGCCGCCAGAAAGATCTCCAACGCCGTTGCAGGCGCTGCAGGAGGGATCCTGGCGCAGCGTGGTGCCCAGAAGATGTGCATTGAAGAGATTCTGAATCGGCTAGCGACACGGCAGGGGCTCGAGGCAATTCCCCAAAGAGGGAGCGCCACGAGCGGGCACCGTATGCCAGATTGATGAGACACAGTCCATCAGACGCGGAGCCAGGACCGCGGGAGAGCTACTCGGGCCATGCTCGGAGGCGAATGGGTCAAACGGCCTGTCAGAAGGGTACTGTGACAATGATGGCATTTTTCGTGGCAACTCAATGGCATACCGTCTCAGTCGACGGCACTTCATGCCTGGAAGAGCCTTACCCGGCTCAGGACTCCATCGAGCATAATACTGCTTGCAAAGAAGCGGTACTCGGATCAGGGCAGGACAGTTGCTTCTGCCGGCATTTACGCAACCGTAGCACCCGCCTGTAAGCAGTGGGACCGAGCGATGGCAGGGCTCTCGGTCATGGTTCTCCAACGCATAGGCATGGACGGCCTCAGATTGGCTCATGCGTGGGCCGTTTCAAGGTATAGAGTCAGGCCATGTCCTATATGCGCTTCGTCATCCCCCCCCCCCTCCCCATGAGTTGGGATCTACCAGTCACAGAAAAGTCCCGACGCCCGCATTGGATGACGCACTTCGGCGTACTGCAGAGGTAGCGGGTGTACGGAGGGTTGGTGGCGAGCAGAAATAGGCACTCCGGAGAATATCGATGGATTACACCTGAGACAGGAGCAACGTGTTGAGGATGGCGACTGAGGCGTAGGTGGGGACAGGAGCGAGCAAGCGACTCGAAGTCGACGTGCGACGCTAAAATCCGGGAACGATTCCACTCAAGCGGCCGGGATCTGCCCGCCTTCGAGCCTCGCATACACCTCATCTCTCGACTGCATGGGCGAGATGGCATCGTGAGTCCAATGCGCCGCCCACATTGTCGCCCTCAGGCACACCATTGACGGCTGCGCTTACTCCGAAGATGCTACCTCATCCTTCCAGGGAGCCACCAAGGCCGCCACCACCAGCCCGCCTCACGTGACGAACGACACCACAGACGCACTCCCCGGCTGGTGGCTGGGTTTCCCCTGTCTCTGCAGCGTTCGCTATGACCTCACCACCGTCGCGATGGATGACTTCCAGGCCTAGCGATGGCCTGCCAACCTCCAAGTACTCGACCAACGGCGCATTACCCATTTAGGCTGATGCAGGCCATTGCGAACCATAGGCTCGACGGAAATGCACTATGCAGCCCTCACCACGCTCCCTCCAACAGACGGCGCAAGCCTGCTGTCATGTCATCTGGTCGGCTCCTTGAGCGGAGCGCGTGCAGCGCATGTGCAAGGTGAGTAGAAGCGCGTCGCGACGGCCTTGTGGGCGACCAAACATCCCCGTCGCCCAATCTACCCTCGACATCACGGCCACAGCTATGCTCAAGCGCGTCTTGAGTCTTGACCGAATACCGCGCCCGTTGAAATGGTTCGGCAGCATAGCCGGAGCGTTCGTCTGGTAACTTGCGCCGTTGCACGTGGCTCTTGCAACTAAGATCACCCACAACACCGCAGACCGCAGATCGCACACGAAAAAACTGGCCATGGTCCTCTGTGCCGCTGCTGCTACACCGTCGACAGGCCGCCTATGTGTGCTACTAATAGCCAGCTGCTGGCCGATTCTGCTGATGGGCATGCGGCAACATGGAGAGGCGGAGCGTTGGGGTGTGGCGACGCGATGAAACATCTGGTCGAACTGCTGCAGGCTACCGAAACCAACCGTTCGTTGACGTGAAACGATAACACAAGCAGAGATCGGCCAATGGCCACTTGGACAAACCACGCTTTGGGATACTTCCCCCACGTTTGACAGACCCGTTGTGTCATTGGTAGTTTGCCGACTATTGCTACGTAGAGATATTCGATACTAATTACTGTGTATGTCCAGGATGGAACCACCCTTTGCAAAAATCATTACCCAATCCTGTAGCGAAAGGATGGCCGAGGAGAAAAAAAATCCACAGGATTGGCCAGCTTTGCCGAGCATCTTTTTGGAAAAAGACAAGGCGACTAATTCCTTTTGTACTCCGCTGCCGAGAACCACGTCCGGAAACACCAAGCAGGACGAACGGATGCCCACAGCAGTTTTGCGCATGCGATGCTCGATCAAGATAGGAAAGCTGGTATCATAAAGCGGGCGCCACTGCACTAATCCCGGAAAGATGGGGACTGTGATCATAGGCGTCGTTCAGTACTTGCCGCCAAAATTCTCTTTTGCGTACTGCTCGCATGCCTGGTGTACTTTAGTACGAGCGCTTGTACACAAAAAGATAACATGCAGCAACTGTCAACACGTACTTTTGCAGGTTTGCCGACCTTCTGCCCTATGACCTTCCATTTGTTGGCATCATACTCCTTGATGGCGGCAAGCAGCGCAGCGCTCTTCTTACTGATCAGCACACTCTCTATTGAACATGGCAGTAGCTTCCAACTCACTTCGTCCTCAGCAAACTCGGCGTAGTGCATGTCCTTGTAAGTCAGTCAAAGTATGCGCAGTGGAACAGTAGTGGTCGCATGCCCACCTTGTACCAATGTTTCTTCACACTCCCTTCTGTCCGCTGTGGGAATGTCTATCATGGGCCAAATCAGCTAACTCTTCTTTAGGAACACGACAGTGCACTGATTCGGGGGACCTCGCCCACCTTTGCAATTTCGCTCCAGCTGTTGCCGGTATCTCTCATTTGTTTCAATCTCAACTCCTCAGCTGGCGTCCACGGCGTATTTGTCCGACTCTTCTTGGTCTTTGGCTCCTGCGCAGCATCGACTTCGGTCCTTGGAGGCAAGGATGCACTGCTGGCTTGCGCCTCTGCACTATCTGCTGTATCTGCCATGTGGTCCTGCGACTGTCTCAGCGTTACGGACTTGCGCTTTCGGCTCGTTGGAGATGATAGTGGCGACTGAGCGGCAGTGTGAGCTTCTTGATTGGCGGTAGTAAATGAGACCGCTGGCTGTAAGCTGGGTAAATCTGGAGGGCCAGAGTAATGGACGCTCGGTTGCGGGTTCGTTGCAATGGGCAACGGTTTCAGGCTACGCTTGGTGGAGGGTGAAGAGCTATCAGGGGGCCACAACGTCAGCGCGCGCGCGGCAAGATGGCGAGTTGAGCAGGACAAGTATCTCAGCGTCGCAGGACGGGGGCAAGATAAGACGGATATAGTGGAAAGACTCACGACATGGCGGCAGACGGGGGCGATAAGACGCGGGCCAGGCAGACGGCAGACGGCAGCACGAGACAGCTTCACTGAGGAGAACAGGATGCGCCTCTAGAGTGTAGTGTCATGCTCGTATATTACAGCTTCAGGACACTTTCAGAGGGTACGACGGCCAGACTGAAGGCAGTAGATCATCATGATATCCAGGCAAGCAGATGGCCTGCCGGTGCGAGCGCTGATCAAGTACAAGGGATACAAAGAGGGTCATGATGGCATTTGACGAGCGAATAGGAGCACGGCAGAAGCATGATGGTGGGGGACGAGGGCGACGCTGTGAGGGCAAGTGGCCAGGTGCTAGCGGGGGTGGGCGCCAAAGCTGGACATGTCAAGTCGTCCCAAGTACTGGTACTTGGGGGTCAGTGAATCGAGCGTGGCGATGGAGGTATAGATACGCGGGGACGCGCTGCAGACAAGAAGCGGGGTAACAGGCTCTAGAGGCCCGGCGCTGGTGAACAGGTGGCTCTGAGGTTACGGGGACAGCAAGACGAGTGCTTAGAGGGCAGCGGAGGCAGAGTGCGCGGCGCGTGACAGCTCCATGCGTCCTCAGCTTCATGCGAGCGATGCGGCGCGCCCCCGATCGGGTGTTGCGACATGAGGGCATTGTCTGGCCATGGCCAGCAGCGCGGGCGGAGCAGTGGGAGAGACAAGTGCACGCTGCCATGAGCGCGTCCATGCGAGTTCCCGTGCGGCGTCGGCAGAGGTAGAGGGACCCCGGGGCATGTCACCGTCGAGTCGCTCCCCAGGCATGTGTGCTGTATGTACTGGATCGCGCGTGCCGCAGTGGCGATGGAGTTGCTGGCAGACGGAGCGGGGCAGCGTGCATTGGCCGGGCGCTCTTTCCTCGAGTACCGGTAATAGGCAGTCGCTCGTGCCTTCCACCCTCATCGGTCAACAACACAGCGGGAAGCCGCAGGTGTCATGGCGAGCGTTGCACAAACACGACCACGTCAGCGCCATCCGCTGCTCTTCTTCACTTCACCTCCCAACCCGACGCTTCGCCGCCAATGCCGCTCTTCCCACGGCGCAAACCGTGCTGCTCCCTGGCCCGGCTTCAGTCGTCGCGCCATCCCTGTCTTCTCCACACGACCACTGCAGCAGCTCTGCCCATGGTTACGCTTGTCGCCACTGCTGGGCGCGGGGAAGGCAGAGGCAGTCGACGTGCTGGTGCTGGTGCCGGACCCAGGCTGCCTGTACTGTGTATGCCTTTTCAACCCAGCCTCTACTCCGCATCCAAGCCAAGCTCCTTCTCCAGCCGCCTGACGCAGCGCCAGTATCACGACAAGCCACAAGCGTTTGAGAGAACCGCTCTGCCACAGCCTTACCACTGACGGCCTGTGGCAGCAAAGGTTGGCCTGCCAAGCGCTTCGGCCTTATGGAGAGCCTGACCTGTTGATGCTGTAGGCGGAACACGGCCCATCCGAACGTACTCGTTTCGCCTGTCTCACTGCGTCGTCATCTGCACACTTGTGTGTTGCGAACCATCTCCACTCACCCTCTACTCGGCCCTTCCCAACAGTGAGCACATTCGCAGCAAAGTGTCCGAGGAATCGTCGTCGAAAATGCTCCAAAGCTGGCTGTCGCCGCTGTTTGTTGCTGCAATGGGAGACGGCCGGCGCACAGTCCTCTCTGCAGCCTGTCACAGCACCTTCTGAGTTAGCGCCCGCCGTCGCTTCGGCACTGGTCGCTGCTTGTTTCCAGCTTTCCAAACATTGTCAAACCTCGCGCTCCGTCAAAACTGCTCCAAGTCCGACGCGCGCGGTTTTGAAACTGCCCCCGTGGGCCCCGATGAGGCTGAGAACCTTATGCATCCCGCTCTAGATCTTCAAGGCCCCAGGCAACGATTTTCCCATGCGACTTCATGGCCGTTCCACTTCCGGCTGAACATGTCTCGTGTCAAGGTTCTTCTAAACATTTTGGCTGCGAACGCCGTCTTTGCCCCATGGTGCTGATAGAAATTGAGTTGCAGAAGCGACGGTTTGAAAACGTTGCCAATCTCAGAATCTGCCACTGCAAATCCACCTAGCCCGTGCCCACTGACCGACCTGTTTCTTGACCACTGACCAAACTCTATAATTGCTCCGATGCCCCAAGTTTCGAGGCCTCAACCGCATCTGTTCAATCGGCATCTGTCTTTTGTTTTATCTAGCAGCCTTGTAGTACTCTCTTTTACTTCCCACTGGTTTGGGCTGCGCTACATTCACTTAATCAACATTGCTGTGCAATTACTTTTTTTTGGCTTTACACCCACAAACCGTGTAATACTTTCTTTTCAGAGCCAGTCTCGATTACGACCAAAACACATCCCTAGCGGACACGATTCGACGACATTCTCTACGCCAAGTACTCCAATCAGCAACAACATCCTATCAGCTCAGCAACACAATATTCTCAACATGCTTCACCATCAGCCCCAGATTCTCTCTCCTCTCCCTGAGATGATCTCGCAATCCCCTGACCTTTCTAGCCTTCGGGCCCGTAAGATGTCAGCCGGTGGTAACAGGTCTTGGTCCGAAGAAGAGGTATGTTCATCTCGATCATCTTGCAACCACCAAACGCAGGCTAATACTGGCTAGGAAAACTACCTTCTTCAGACTCGCATGCAGAAGATGCCCTACAAGCACATCGCAGCACACCTCAAGAAGACCGAGCTTGCATGCCGCCTGCACTACCACCAGCTCTCGCACGGCAGCCATCGCCGCAAGCGTAACAACTCCGTGTCCTCCAGCGCTTCTTGCAGTTCTTCTGGCACTGCTCCAAGCTACTCCATGACTGTCGACCAGGACGGCTACTCTCAGTCTTCTCGCCACAGCTCGCCCATGAGCTACTCCGGCAGTCCTCATATTCGCACAAACTCCATCACCACCTCTCCAGGCCGATCCCAGCACAAGATTCTTCTTCCCAAGCCCCGTACCCTTACTCCCCGCGGATCTCCAGAGCCTTACAACGGCCTCCGCATCAACACCGAAGTAGCTCACCAGCCCAAGGTCGTCGACACGGACCGCCTCCGCTCAATCTACGAAGCCCGCCGCCAGCAATTCTGGGCTACTGTCGCTGCCGACTATGGTGCGGATGTCTCTCCTGCCCAGCTCGAGGAGATCTGGCGCAACGGTTCCAACACAGTTCGTCTTCCTACTCCCGATGCCTCGCCCGATGGTAGCATCATGCACAACCCCATGTTCAAGCCTTCTGCCTTCCCGACCTACATCTCGCCGGCCCAGAGCGAGCCAGCGAAGCACTTCAGCCCCATGAACCCAATGAACATTAGCGCTGTTTCGGCACCAGAGCGCATGCCGTATGTGCTGCCCGTGCCTGTTCCTTCCTCTGGCCGACCCAGGGCTGGTACTTGGAGCTCGGCGCCTAGGGATAACATGCCGATTGCTAGTATACTCAACGATGAAAGGAAATAGATGTATTTCATTGACATTTTCCTGTACTTGATGGATACTTTTCTTTGGGCTATAGGACCGGTACGGCATGAGCAAATGACATTTTTCACTTCTCTACTTTCTTTAAGTTGCTATTAAATGGAACGATTTTTTTCTTCATCTCCTCGACGTCTGTGGTGGCATGCTTCGAAACTGATATGGCATGCATGATTATGAGACACAGCACGTTTCGGGTTTCCCACACAGGAAGTTCTGGCATTTGTCATTCTTGGTCTTGGCGCACTGGGACAACTCTCGTCTGCGAGCTTCAACCTTCTTACGATCGTTTTGCATCTCTCCCCTCGCGGGAGATTGAGGCAGTAGTTGGTGAATAAAAGAAGGAAAGAAAAATCCACAATTGCTACTTCCACGTATCCCCAGACAACTCATCGTGATATAGACTTTGCCGTTGAGCACTACCCTTGCGCATCTCCCGTCCTGACATCTCGCTTGCAGCATTTGCCTGCCTGATGTAGATCGTTAAGCGAGGGAACATCAAACATGACCGGACCACCTCACCTCCCGTCTTTTTTTCTTCTTTTTTCCCGCCACACCAGGAATTCCAATACTAGGCTAGCCGACCGGGATGTTGATCACCCAGGGATGTTGATCACCCAGGGATGTTGATCACCCAGGGATGTTGATCACTCACAAATCTCAGCACTCCCGCACAAAACACCTGTTATCTCTCCACATACTTAACTAAAATAGACGACCGTGAAGCAACTATACAAGCAGCTATCTGCGATATTAATACTAGTATTTTTATAAGTTAAAGGGCTGCTATAAAAGTGTATAATATCTTGTGATTTACAATTTCAACAGGTATATACAGTAGACAAAGCAGCTAAGCTAGCTACGTATACTAGTAGTAATTAACTTTAAAGTAAGAAGAATTTCCTTATATAATAGATACTTAAAGAAAATATATATACGTTTCTTTCTTTCTATGTACGCGCATAAGAAATAGCAAAATGATTTTTTTTAAATCAATAAAAAAGCTTGTCTATAAGCAAGTAGTAAATAGATGCTTTTTCTTAAATATAACTTACGTGTTATATTTATTAAATCTTAAAAGAGTAAGGCTACTTAAGCTAAGGGAGCAATGCTAGTGTAGATACGCGTGCTTTTTAAGGTCTTTAAAAAGATTTATACAGCGCTAGATATAAGAAGTAAGAATATATAAAATATAAATATAACTAAAAAGGCTTTAGATGTATATACTAATACTAAATTACTTATATTTGGCTAAAAATAAAGATGGCTTACTATTAGTTTCTAGAGAGTTATAACTAAGTATTAATAATTAAGTACGTATTAGCTTTAGGCAAAAAACTACGCTATTTAGTTATATTTCAAAAAAAAACCTTTAGAGCACTTGGTTTTCTGCAATGATTTCTTACTATCTTTATACAACTTTTAAGAATAGCTAAATATTAAACATAATAAGTGTTAAGTAACTAAGATGTATGTTTCTATCTCATACAGCGCTAATAGTGAATTATTAGAAAATACTAATTCTAAATAGCTATGTTAGTAGCTATATTAGTCTAGATTTCTTATAAGTTTATAAAAGAATAAAGTTTATTATTTTTTATCACTTGTTTTGTTTTTTAATATATTATAGGTTTTAGATTTCTAAGTATTCTATTTAATAAAGACGTTCTACAGTCTACTTACAGCAAATTTAGGTCTTCTTATACTTTAATATTATAGTACTGATTGAAAAAAAAACCCCGCTATATTATAGCTTATTATTTCATAAAAACGCACGTAATTGCTGAAGAAGTAATATAAGTAAGATAAGCTACTTCTAGCATTAATTTAATTAATATTAACTAAGTAGTTAACTTATATCAAGTACTTTAAAAGCCTATAACGCCACTTTATTAAACTTAACTTTAACATACTTAAAGCTATCTTTTTATACTTTGCAAACTTTGTCAACTTTTTACAGTATAGTAATAGCTTTACAAAAACTAAAAGTGTAAGCGCAAAACTTACTAGTTTACCAAAAAAGTTAGTAAAGTACTTAAAGTAGCTAATACTAAAGCAGTACAGCTTAAAATAAAAATATTAAAGACTTTATAGTAAACTCAAGGCGTTTAAGCTTGAATAGCTATAAAAAAAAGTTTATATTAACTTAGATAAGCGCTTTGCAAATATAGAGATAATTATAGTTACTATATAGGCTTTACAGGCTTACAGCTTCTTAAAGTACAGCGCGATGTTAATGCTAAGGAAAAAGCTGTAAAAAGAAGAGCAGCTAAGTTAGTAGCTTAAACGCTTTAGTCTATATGTACAAAGTGGCAGTTGTAACTACGTTAAGAAAATAAACAGGTGCTTTGTGCGGGAGTGCTGAGATTTGTGAGTGATCAACATCCCTAGGTGATCAAACATCCTGGTCGGCTAGCTTAGATTAAGAAATCCCCCATTGTAGAAACCTCCCCACACCAAAGCTCTAAGCTCGGCCATATACTTTTCGGCCACATATACTTTTCGGCCACCCAACCAAAGCAGCCACACAAAACAAAGTCGCGATTTTT